>JBAJMU010000004.1:14632824-14657740 GCA_037952995.1 Hyposoter didymator | reverse complement strand
CCCCCCCCCCTCTCTCTCTCTCTCTCTCTCTCTCTCTCTCTCTCTCTTTTCCCTCTAATGCAATATAATAGAATATACAAGAGATCGAAAAAGGCGGAGAAGAAAGGAGGAAAAAAAAGGCCTGAAAGAATTCAACGTGATTTTTTGAATGGTATGTCATTATATATATTTATGTTATTTACGTATATATATCTCTACGAATCCAGATTGAGGAATTTTTCTTTTTTATTCACTGATATTACGGAATGCGGATGTTTCGTTGAGATGTTGAAAAAAAAAAACGAAATAAAAATACAGCGTACACGCACGCGATCCTGCGGATTCTCCGGCTGTGTGCATGTGTCGCCCTGACAATTTTTAGCCAAAGGCGATGAAAACCTGCAGCACTTGGTGCATTTTTGACGTGCACATTTTTATGCAGATTTATGGTTATCGATGTACAAAAAGAAGTAACGATGACCTTGGGAGAGTTAAATCTCTCGGATGGTAAAATTGTCATTCGGAAATCGAAATTTATTGGTTTTTTGTTGAAAATGGAGGCGAAGGAGCCTCGTGGTGTCTCAACGAACTTCTTGATTAGTAATTAGCCAAACGCTGCCTAGTCGTTCGTGATTCGAGCAAAAGATGGAAAAATGCAATCACTAAATTTGTGGGGACTCGAATATTAATCGTTGTAATTTTATTAATAATTGTGAACGATTTTTTATTCAATTATTTGTTAAAAAATTGGTCGATTGCGGATGAGAATTTTTTTTTCAAGCTGTCCATTTTTTTCATCGATTTTGAAAGTACGTTCTCAATTTCTAACGATTTTGGAAGCGGGAATCAAATTTTTATTGTTGATTAGAATTTTTTCTAATTTTTCAGTTTTTTTAAAATTTTTTTGTAAAAATTTGCGGTTTTTCGTGAAAATTAGGCAGAAAAACGAATCAGCAGGGCTTCCTAGGCACCCCGTGGAGACGGTATACCCGCCGCACTGTCAGGGCTATAAAGCTGTTTTCGGGCAATGACAATGAAAATCATTATTAGCCATACCAGGGGGTCTTTCCCCCTCCTTCCTATTTTTCCGATGGCTCTGTTCACAGGATTTTCAGTACTAAACGTATTTATGACGTGCCCTGCTGAACTCGGTGTACGTTGCCCATTATTGCGGTCGAAGTGGTATGAAACGCGGTATAGGAAAAACTTTGCCATCATTTCTGGACAATGACGTGACGTTACAACCCAAGATTCCACTTTTTTTTCATTTCTCACAAGAAAAAAAAAACACACACAAAATTTTGTGGATTTTGGGAATTTTTTTGCACTCGAAATTGAAACTCTTGGGGCTTCGATATTGAGAGATTGTAGAAAACAAAATTTTGTTGGAAAAGATCGATATTTTGTTTCGATACGTTCGACTAAACGTTTTGTTTAAATAATTCCAAAAATTGGGGCATCGCAGCAAGAAATATTCTAGAAAATCTCTTCGGAAGCAAACTTTAGTCGTTCCAATCGTAAATTTTGCTGACAATTCCATTAGAAAGCAAATATTCTGCCAAAATAACGAAAATTTTGAAATTATCGAAAAATATTTAGTTGGTCGTGTTCAACAAAATATCGACGATTTTTAACAAAATTTCATTCCCAAGACAATTTTTTAAATCGAATTTCCATTGATAAGGAATTAACTTGAAAAAATATAAATGAATTTATCCATGTTTTTTTTCTTGCTAAACAAATCCTCAATTCCATTTCCCATCTCATTCCTTTTTTTTCACTGTTATCCATTTTTTTACCAAAACGACTTTGTTTAGTGTTGCACTGAAAACAAAATTTTGTTGGAAAGAATCGATATTTTGTTCGATACGTTCGACTAAACGTTTTGTTTGAATAATTCCAAAAATTGTGGCATCGCAGCAAGAAATATTCTAGAAAATCTCTTTGGAAGCAAACTTTTGTCGTTCCAATCGTAAATTTTGCTGACAATTCCATTAGAAAGCGAATATTCTGCCAAAATAACGAAAATTTTGAAATTATCGAAAAATATCGACGATTTTTAACAAAATTTTATTTCCAGTGTAATGAGAATTTAATGAAACTGCGAATTTTATTTTTTAGCTGATTGAATAAAATTTGAAGCTTCGATCGTAATTAATTTTTATTCGCTGTTTGATAATCAAGGATCCTGGTGTGGATCAGGAGAGATTGCGAAAGATTGTGAATACAAAAAATGCTGTCAACGTCCTCGTCGTCATTACGTGACTTTGCTCTCTCTCTCTCTCTCTGCTTCTCATCTCCATCGCTCTTTCGGTCTGACAGACATACATGGTCGTAAATCATCGCAATACCAGGCGCATCACGAGACCTGTAGCAAAATGTACAACGGACTAATTTATGGCAGCATTGTAAAGCTCAGAAACCTCAAAAGCCTGGCTAGGTGAGAGCGCGCGCGCAAGAGAGAAGGAGAGAAGAGAATTTGTGGAGGCGCGCGAAATCTGCTGGCGCTACGAGAGAGATAATACTCGAGCGAGTGCTGGAGCTTCGTCTCCATGATTTATCCGTGATTTATGCCCCGAGGCAATTGTACATTTTTCACCTCGAGAATCGACAACAGTAGCACCGACTTGTTTATTATTTGTACACGTGTACGAATCGTTCGGTTTCATTAATCGAACTGTAGCCGCTCCATAATTATCGGACGATTGAGTCCAAATTTTCTGTTGAATTGAATTTTTTTTAGTGGGCAACAAAAAAATTTGAAAAACTCTGGAAAAATTTCGAGATTTTTCGTCAAAATTGTTTTTTGTTCGTGCACAAAAAAAATGGCACAAAAAAAATTGCTGATTCGTGTTTGCGAATATTTGGAGCAGAATATCGTCGCAGAAAAAGGATGTTTCACAGATTCGTCATGGTCGATTCGTAGGATTGAAGTTTTTGATCTGATCGTAGGAGCGAGAAGAAAAAAGTATGGAAATCGTCTGGGGAATGTGCCCTTTTGGTGCGCGTCGTGCAGTCTCGCGGCCGAGAGCGTCGTCGCTGACTCACTGATCCGAGAACTCAGCTGGGTCTCAGTCGGTCGAAGCTCGAGAGATCTCTAGTTGTAGGAACGGTGTCGAATAATATGAAGAAGAAATAAAATTTGGTGAAAAATCGAAAAATGATTGGATTTTCATGAAAAAGTTTGAAATTTGAATAAATAAATATTTTTATTGTTTTTGGGGACGTAGCAAAGATGGAGAATCGTTTTTCTGCACGTACTGTGCCACACAGTGCGAAATCTCGTGGTCGGATTGACCTGACCCCGTCGCATCATCCGAGAATCCACTTTTTTCATCGTTTTTTATTTTTTTTCCTTTCGCTCCTTTTTTTAAATATATTTCTTTCTGTAACTGCATGAGCACCGTCGCCCTATCTACGTCCGAGTGACGTCTTCATGTCTCCCAGTCTCTGCGGGACATTCCTTGTCCTTCTCGTATTATATTGTTCGTCGGAGATGAGTTCTCGCCTCTCGGGGCTCTTCCGAGACGTGTTACACGCTCGTTTCATTCTGCTTACGGTCCAGCGAGCAGTCGGCCAACGCTTGGCACGCTTTTATTTCATAAATGAAAAAGTTGCAGAGCAAAAAAAAAAAAAATGCGTGAAGAAATTCTCGAGAGAGAAAAAAAAACATTTGGAAAATATTTTTTTTTTCAATATTCGTTAAANTTCGGTTCTGACGAATTGAGAAATCGATGTTTCCAATTTTTCATCGTTCGAGCACTGTCCAAATTCCACCCTCAAATAAATAAATAAACTGCAATTATTCGCCGCGCGAATTGTAAAATCTTTTCGAAACAAATTCTTTATTCTCGATTTTCCAACAAGCGAAGCGCAAAATATCAAGTTGGAGAGAAAGGATTTCTGATTAGCGGAGATGACTGGGCATCGGCGGCAAATATCTGAAAAATATATACACATCGCGCGCGGCTACCGAGCTCTCGGTATATAACAGAAAATAAGCGTCAAAGACGCGCGAGAGCATGAAAGAGAGACAAACGTACGAAACGATGAATAGAAACGAGAGAATGATCGTAAAAGCCAGAGCTAAATATATATGTGTGTATAAAATCCATCGTTATGTTGAATTGTAAAATATAAAAACTGTACACACGGGTATGGGACGTTCGAGAGCAAAGTGCCAAATAATCTGTTCAGAATTTTCAACAAAATCAGCAATAAAATCGAAACAATGTAAATAAATGAGAAACTGAAAATAAAAATTTGTTAAAAATCGTCGATATTTTGTTGAACACGGTAAACTAAACATTTTTTCAATAATTTCCAAATTTTCATTATTTTGGCAGTAAATTTGGTTTGGAACGAAAAAAATTTGCTTCCGGAGAGACTTTCCACAATATTTCTTGCTGCAATGACACAATTTTTGGAATTATCAAAAAAAAAACCGTTTGGTCGAACGTATCGAACGAAAAAATCGATTTGTTGAAACAAAATTTTGTTTTCAGTGCAAAAGCTTGATAAAGTTTCGAAGAATTTACGAAGAAAATTGACAAACGAAACGATGAATTCGAAATTCGAACAATTTGCGTTTTTGAAGTTGAATAAATATTTGAAAAAATGAATTTTCACCTGGAAAATAATGGAAATTCAGAAAAAATGAAAGAATCGAATTTCTACGTGAATATTTCTGCGAAAAATTGAGTTCACACGAGGCAGCAGTGGAAAAACATCGAAGCTGCTCGAATCGTCGATTGCGTTTATAATTCCCTGTAGATTCTCGCAAATCGATGTTCGTACAAGAGGAAAAAAGATTATACGAGACGATCAGCAATGCGGTATGTTTGTAGCAACTATTTACATGTATAAATACTCATACATCGTACACACACTCGACAACAGGCTTGGAGTGTACGATATAACGAACGCGGAGTAAGTTCAGTTGTTAATTGCCTTCCGTAACAATTAATCTAACAAGCTCTCTCCCGCAACTTTCTGTCTCTCTCTCTCTCTCTCTCTCTCTCTCTCTCGTTCGTAATCTCTCGCTAGCTAGCTCGCTCTCCAACAAGAGAGAACAGAGGATAAAGACCACAAACGATTGCTAGTCGTAATGAGAGAGACGAGGCCTGAGAAGACAACAGAATGAGAAATGTTTCGAGTGTTTGCCTCTGGAGAGTAAGATCGCGTTACACGCGTGCATTTAACGCGAGATTCGTGCAATTCAATCTCGAACTGACACTTTTCCATTCAATTATCAAACCGACACAACACTGAAAAGAAAATTTTGTTGGAAAAGATGGATATTTTGTTCGATACGTTCGACTAAACGTTTTGTTTGAATAATTCCAAAAATTGTGTCATCGCAGCAATAAATATTCTATAAAGTCTCTTCGGAAGCAAATTTTAGTCGTTCCAATCGTAAATTTTGCTGACAATTCCATTAGAAACCAAATATTCTGCCAAAATAACGAAAATTTTGAAATTATCGAAAAATATTTAGTTGGCTGTGTTCAACAAAATATCGAGCCGTTTTTAACAAAATTTTATTTCCAGTGTACAGAAAAAAGTAGCAAGCGGTTTATGGTGGACGAAAATCTGTCAATATGTCTGCAAAGAATACGGAGCAGATTTTTATTAATCGCGAAAAATAATTCTATTCAGTCCATATCAGTTAATTACACTGAAAAGAATATTTTGTTGGAAAAGATGGATATTTTGTTCGATACGTTCGACTAAACGTTTTGTTTGAATAATTCCAAAAATTGTGTCATCGCAGCAATAAATATTCTATAAAGTCTCTTCGGAAGCAAATTTTAGTCGTTCCAATCGTAAATTTTGCTGACAATTCCATTAGAAACCAAATATTCTGCCAAAATAACGAAAATTTTGAAATTATCGAAAAATATTTAGTTGGCCGTGTTCAACAAAATTTTCGAATTTTCGATGAGAAAATAGTCCAATTTTGTGTCTGAATTCTCGTGGCTACTTTCTCCAACTTTGGAAATGTATCTCCAGTGATAATTTCCTCGATACCAGAAAATTCGATTCTCTCATTTAGAAATTCACGAATTTACGTCAAAATCGAAAAATCGTCTCGATTTCTCGCCACATTTTTGTCAGTCGCCATTCAATAAGAAATTCTCTGCAGAATTAACACAGGACGACACGCATAATCCTGCCGGGGTTTTCGTCAAAGAATTTCCCATTTTCTTCGCGTATATAAATCGTGAATTTATTCAATTTTTTCCTTACGTCAAACGAAGCGAAAATATGAAGAAAAAAAAAACGCGAATTTTAAAATGAAATAATTGGAAAAAATGTGAAAACTCACCTTCACCAGTCTTGTTCTCCTTGTCGGGAGTATCTTCAGAGAAAAAGATGTGAAGATATGTGTAAAAAAAAGAGGTTGGTTGAATGAGCCGAGAAGCGAAAATATTCCTGTTGCACGTGTCGGAGTCTGTTGAGTATTTGGTGTCTGAGAACTCGATAATTTCGGCGAAGCTCCGAAAGGTCCTGGAGCTTTAAAAAGTGTAGATTTTTTCGATAATTGAAAAGAATAAAATAAAAAGATACAGCATCGAGGGGTCCAGAGAAAATCTAGAGCGTTGACTCAATTTGTTGACATGATTATTTGTAGGGAGATCCAAATATGTTCGCTGGACGACCGAGTTTTTATTTGGCTGATTTTTCACTCGCGAATCACACGCGAAACGGAGAATCTTTGCAACAATAATCCTTCAATGTTCCACGCGAATTAGCATCGAATTTAAATTCCGGATAAACACGCACAAGCACGGATATCATACGCGCAAATAC
The DNA here is from genome assembly GCA_037952995.1 of Hyposoter didymator. Lineage (NCBI taxonomy): Eukaryota > Metazoa > Arthropoda > Insecta > Hymenoptera > Ichneumonidae > Hyposoter > Hyposoter didymator. The sequence continues at coordinate 14,650,948 of JBAJMU010000004.1, read as the reverse complement.
ATATGAATGTAAATATAAAAATATTTACACAAATATAGCTCGATATTTATATTATTGCGAGAAGAATCGATCGCATGCTTCGGGAGCGAAAATTGATGAAGCTAACAGGCTGAGAGTACGCGCTCTTCTCAATGGAAAATCCTTCCAGACGCACCGGAGACTATATATTTCCTTACGCGCGCGGGCCACCGTTCTTTTCTCTTTATCGTTCGCTCTGTCCGTGGGAACGCGTCGATATCCTCGTAACTCAAGGTCCGAGTCAAAGGACTCGATATCGCACTAGATCCTTGTTTCTATTTCGCTCTCTCTCTCTTGCTCCAAATATCTACACACAAAAATGATTGTACGTACAGAAATTAGTGTGTAGAGGTGCGCGCGAGTGTTGTTTCTATACGAGGAACATAGCACACGGTTCCCTCTCCTTGTGCGACGCGTTACCTCGCTCTTGTCACTTCCCCTCCGTCGAGGAAGCCGTCGGATACATTCGGCAGTGCGGAGAAGCCCCGCCACGGATAGAGAACGGTTGTAAAAAAAATCTCGGGAAACGCGCGCGCAGCCTCGATTCCACAGGGTCCAGCGGGAGGATTTCTTGACGATGTTTCCTCGAGATCGACGAAATATTCGGAAAAATCAACGACGAGAGCTCATTTTTTTTTTTTTTCAGGTTCAACGTTTTTTTCTTGGATTTCTATGCACGTAGAGATTTCAATGTTTTTAAACATTAACTCGGACAATGAAATAATGGAGAAAACTGTCGACGAACTTGCTCACGGTTGATCCTTGATCCCGAGGAGTTTCGGAGGACACTGTGTAGCTTCACATACGTATTTACGATTCTTCATGTACTTGTGTATACGTGCGAGAGATAGTATACGTGTCGGAGACATATACATGTGTATACGATAAACGCGATGTTAGGAACGAGAAAATATGGAAAAAACGAAATCTCGTTCGCGTTGGTAAACTCGAGGACGAGGATATTAATACCGGCGCGCGCCCTTTTCCGATCCTCGAACGTATAACCCGCGGCTTGGCCGCTTGCTTCGTGCTTGATGCGCCGCGATCCCCCCTGAATGTGCTCCTCCACTTCTCCGCTTGTTTTCTGGTACCGCCGCGCAGTAGCGCTGCTTGTTACGTCGTGCCAGAGAAAGATCCTTTCGTTACGATCCTTTCTCTCTCTCACTCTTGTTTCTCCCACTTGGATGTCCCACTCTCTGTGCTGTTTCGTTTTTGTCAAGCCGCTCCCCTTTGAACGCGGTTTCCTGCTCCGGAGGCTGCTATCGTAACTCGAGAGGAGTGAGAGCCCGGAATCGTTGAGCAGCACAACGGAGAGGAGAGAGAGAGAGGGGAGGCTGTTGTGTTAGATTGGATGGTGGGAGCAGGGAAGGGAGAGTCACTGGAGCATTTCGGCAAACGATCGAACGAGAGTTCTCGTTCGAGAGTGGGATGCTGCGCGGACGGGATCTCCGCGAGGCAAAAGAGAAAGCAAGCAGGGAATGGAAAGAGTGCGGTGTGGCGCGAGAGCTTGATAGCGCGCGGAGAAGCCTTCGGAGCAAACGAGCAAGAGAGAGAGGGAGGGAGGGAGTAAAGTTGGTGTTTCAAGATGAGCCGCGGCGCAGCCTCCTTCTGGACCAAAATGGCCGTTGCTGCGAGAGGGGATTGGACGAGCGTAAGTGCCGTTGGGCGTGGCTCGCGAGGCACAAAACGCTGTGCATGCAGCCACGCCGGGCTCGCGAACAAGTTTTCCCCTCTCTTCCCATCCATTTCCTCCGCTGGCTGGCGCGCACACCCCTGGCTCTCCACCCCTCGATTAATGTCCTCGTGATATATCGGCCCCGGTCAGGGCTATTATGTCTTGCATCCCAAGGGGAACAATTTTTTTTTTTATCGCTCTTCCTGTTGCTTTTTTTTTTTTTTGCNCTTCTTGGAACGTGTGGGCAAGGAGAGGAACGGAAATAAAAGGCGCGGAGGGAGTGGCCCTCGCGGAGTGGTTCATCGAAAAAGTGGCGGGGATGCGCTGCTCGAAGGGATGCGAGGAGGGAATCGCGCGTACTCCGGAAGTGGGAAAATATACTCGAGTGTACGACCATACACAGGCCGCTTCTGCGAGGGAGGAAACAAAAAATAAAAATCAAAACCTCTGGAATAAAAGAGGAAAAAGGGAGCAAGGAAAAAAAAATAGAAAAGTCTCGCGAGGACGCACTTTTCCTTCCTTGACACTCGAGCAGGGTGAGGCAGGCCAAAGAAAGGGAAGCCAGTCCGCGAATAGAAGACTTTCTTGTTATTTCCTCCCTCGCGACGCTGCTCCTCATCCAACATATACGTTTCTAATGTACTGGCTTTGCCAACTCACGTACATTTTTATGTACATCGCTCCACGTACATACTCCACTTTCTTCTTTCCCTCTCTCGCTCCTTATTCTTGCACTCCGTAATATTTGACTCTGTACATTCGAGCAACGACGAGTCAACACACCCTCGGAGCTTTTTTTTTTTATGGTCCAGATTTTCTTTGCCCGGCGATACGTGCAGCTTCCTCTTTAAATCTCTTGCAGAAAAATGATAGAAAATCGAGGATAATTTTGACTCGTTCCTGGCAACAAGTTTCATTGACAAAATAAATTTCTTATCTCTCCACGTTTTCGTCACTATCGTCAGCATCTATTTGGACGCAATTGAGTAGCAAAAATGAAATACTTTCCAGATAAGAGGATGATGTGGCTTTTCGACAGAGAGAAAAAAAGAAAAAACTTTATGTGTGTGCGTGATATTTTGGAGCCTTTTGTCCAACGAGGGCTCGAGATCTTTCCTGCTCTCGAGATCGCACGAGACAAACATTGGTCCAATTCACGGACGTGTTTTTCGGCTGGTTCATCGTCGTATATATTTTTGTGTGTATATAGAATTCGGTGTCCTTTATTCCAGGGCAGAGAGCTTTACAGAAGACTCCTGCGTTTTGGCTCTTGCTACGATTTTCCGGGGATCCCTATTTCGCGTCTGTCTGTTTGTACTTGTGCATTATAAGTCTTTATAGTACGGAGATGTACACCCGTTGCTTTCTGTCGTCATAATATCCTTCGCACATATTCGAAATAATAAATATCGTGTATGGAAGCGAAAGAGAGCGAGAGAGAGAAAAACGATGCACATACGAGGATGGTATCGTGTTCCAAAATGCTCGCACAATGGGAGTCTCTGAGAGCCGCGGAGAAAGAGGCTGAACAGAAACGTCAAAATATGGAAAATCGAGATGACGAAAAAGAATAAAAATAAGGATCGAGATGCAGCTGACGCGAGAGGAGGAACCGCACGGATCCAATTGCCTCTTTGACTCGAAACGTCTAAACATTCACGCTTGTAAATATTTTTTATTCCAAAAGTCATGAAATATTTAGTTTTCGGTTAATTAGTTGATTGTTAAGATCGATATTTTGTTCGATACGTTCGACTAAACGTTTTTTTTGAGTAATCCCAAAAATTGTGTCATCGCAGCAAGAAATATTCTATAAAGTCTCTTCGGAAGCTAATTATTGTCGTTCCAATCGTAAATTTTGCTGACAATTCCATTAGAAAGCAAATATTCTGCCAAAATAACGAAAATTTTGAAATTATCGAATAAATATTTAGTTGGCCGTGCTCAAAAAAATATCGACGATTTTTACCAAAATTTTATTTCCACTGCAGATAAAGTTCAAGGATGTAGACGATCAATTAGTTTCGTGACAAATTCTTGAAAGTTTCGATCGTATTATCGTGTATTCGACGGCGTTCATGACGTTGATCGTTCTCCATTAATCTTGTGGGAGAAGATCGATCTGTCGGATGATCGAGCAGAAAATTCAAAAATTCCTGGCAAATCGTTCGATCTCCTAATTAAAAGTTCGCTGAAACTTTGGTCAGTGGAAAAAAAAGAAAAAATTGGGTGATTTTGTGGTCGGAAGAGCGGGATGCTGTGGTCCATGGACTCTGGAGATGAAATTTCTGAGAAATGTCATTTTGTTTGGTACTCTTAGTGCGAAATGTTTTGAGAAACTTGCTCCGATTGTTGGTGACGAGGCGAGGGATAAAAAAATTCTCTGAACGTTCTGAACCGGAGATTTTGGTGTGTCTTCTCGTCATCGTTTTTCCGCGCTGTCCCATCAACGATCCAGAGCTAATCCATGGCTCGAATGTTTGACAGAATAATTTTCACGTTAGCGGGGAGTATTGTAGGCTTTTGTGACACAGAGAGGGGCGCGAGTGGTGTGCTGGCTCCGTCTTGTTGCTCTCTCATTCACTTTCGTTTGGCATTGTCGCCAATAAGCCGTATCCCACACCCTCCCCGCGCTTTTGTGTTGCACGATGGCGCTGCACAGATCGCGGGCTCTCCTTCTCTCTCTTTGGCTGCCTTTATGCTTTGGCTACCTCGGGGCCACCTTTTTCTATGGTGTACAGGGTGCCGATCGTTCTTCGTACCATGAAAATGAACGAGTGTGTATTTCATACACGGTAACCTCGATATATCAATATGACACGTGTGTGTGTGAGTAAACGAAGAAGTAGGAGAGCGAGGAGAAGTTTGAAGCGATGATGGACGTGGAGAGGGAAGCTGCGAACTGTTGGAAGATGGAAAAGGAGAAAGATCATGACAGCAGGCCCGACAGAATCTTTTTTCTTCTCTTTCGATATCGTTCTCGATGTCGTTTGACATATATTTTGTAGGCGTGCACAAATGTGTCCACACGTCATTGTAATGACCGGAAGGACTGCTGCCGCAGTTGTCGGACAAAGAATCTTCTCAGCTAATTTCATTACGTACGAGGCAATTGAGCTCATTTACGATTTTGCTCCGCAGCAGCAGTCCTCGCTTGTGTGTCATGGAAATTAGCTCGGAAACATACTCGATCGATTAATCAAAAGAATCGTTTCTAATATTCATTTATTCCCATGGCTTTCTCAACCCATACGAATAATAGCTCCTAATTAACCATTTATTTATTTATATTCTTATATAGTCACATAACCAGCCACCGTATTACCGCTCGAGCACGCGACTTTCCCAACGCAACTTTGCCCACACGCATACAATTACACGCTCAATTACCATAAAACCTCAAATTTATCTCCGAGTCCTCGAACCTCCTCGTCCAATAGATTAGACTTTGGGCACCAACGTTCTCGAGACTTTCAATCTGCCTGCGAATATTTATCCAATTCTTACACCCAGAGACGGAAAAACTTGACTCGGAGTCGTTCATCTTAGAAATGACGAATATTTCGGAATTAATATCATTGCAGAAATATTGGCTTTGGATTATTTTATTCCAGACGCCGAAACGACCTTTTTTTCCAAAATCAAAATCTCTTTTTTCAAACCCTCTGGTCACTCATTCACTTTTGCAAGAATTTATTTCCATTCAACGAGATTTCGTCCATTTTTGAAAAAAGGGACTGATCGATTCGTCACCATGAGGAAATGGACGAAATTAACGACGTGAACAATGCTCAGGGCTCAGAATTCCTCTAAGGAGACTTCCTCGCACACGTCAAAGCACGTTTATCGACTCCCTCAGTCAATTTGATCGGTATGAAGTTCGAGCAACGTTAGAAATGTTTACTTCGCTTACTCAATCCTTGTTTTCATTGAGTTTAGTGTAAATTTAATTTAAGTGGCGGTGAACTGGGGGAGTGAGGAGAAGAGGATCAGTAAATGCGATTGGAGTTGTCCTAATCAGGTTTGGATGAAGTCACTAATCTGTCCAGCATCCTAACAAGCTCTCGTGCTCGTCAAGCGCGACAATTTTTTCTTTTCTCACTATTTCGTTGGATATCCAGATGGGAAAAGCGTTTACGACGAATATTTGTGTATGTTTGACACCCTTTGGCACCGACGAGCATAAACGCGAGTAAAAAGAAGAAAAAATGAGGTGCGGAATGTGGTTCTAGGCTCCCGGGGAACTCCAAGTTTTTGCTGGATCTTGAGCCGCCTCGAAAAGTCGCATGGCCAGTCTTTTTCGTTTGCCTTTTTTCTTTCTTCATCATCATTGCTATGCAACTTTTTGGCGTCGACGCAAAAACCAGCAGCCGCCAAGATCCAGGTGCCTGATTAATCAGAAATTTTCAACACTCTATCATCGAATTTGGAAAAACTGCGACGAAATTAACTCTCTCGGTTTATTTCGTTGAGGACGCTGGATGGCGACGGTCAAATCTTAATTTTTGTTTTCAGTTTTTTTTTGCATACAAAATGGCTTGCGAGTCCAAGTTCATTTGGAAAATTTGTTACAAATTGACTAAATAACAACATACTCTAAATTCAAGATTGTCCGAGGTAATCTGTATTTTTTATACAATAAACAAAATTTCGAAAAAATTTAACGACCGATTTGTTTTGAAAAACTAAATAAAGTTTCTTCGATGTTACACAAAAGTGTATGCAAAGTTTTAAGAGGCTTCATCATTTAGAAATGGAAATATTTAATGTTGAAAATTGCAACTTTTAACACACGCTCTCATGAGAAACTACTGAAAATTGTGACGTTTATAAATAAATATCTTGACTTCTACATGGTGAAATCTCTTAAGGACGTTGTATGGCGACGATCAAATCTGAATTTTTGTTTTCAGTTTTTCTTACATAGAAAATGGTGTTCGCAAACCAAAGTTCATTAAAAAAAGTTGTTACAAATTGACTAAATAACAACATACTCTAAATTCAAGATTGTCCGAGGAAATCTGTATTTTTTATATAAAAAACAAAATTTCGAAAAAATTAAACGACTGATTTGTTTCGAAAAACTAAATAAAGTTTCTTCGATGTTACATCGAAAGTGTATGCAAAGTTTTAAGAGGCTTCACCATTTAGAAATGGAAATATTTAATGTTGAAAATTGCAACTTTTAATACACGCTCTTATGAGAAATTACAGAAAATAGTGATTTTTATAAATAAATATTAAAGGAATTTTGTCGACGGAGAATTTGGCATACAACGTCCTTAAGAAAACAAAAGCGACGTGTCCGCAGATGTATTGTTCGTCGGCCTGGGCGAGCTTCCATTTTTCGTGGGGAGATAGTCGATCTTGGAATATTTGACACTCTCTGAGGCTTAATGGACCAATCTCCCTGGCACCTTCATCCTCAGCTCGAATTACAAACCAACATTTTTACGACGGTGGTTGGCGTCAAGATATGTCGACCCTGATAATTAATGGCTCGATTTTCAACAACAGAATCGTCCCGATCGTTGGAACCCTCGACCAACTTTTTTCGAGCAAAAGGAACAACTTGAAAAAAAGTAACACGAAAGTTTCCTTGTTCAATGACCAACGGTACGAATTATTGACTTTGAGAAGCCGACCAAGCTGCTTACCTCGTGCGGATAAGTTACCGACCGCCCAGTCGATCAGTTACCGACCGAGCAAAATTCGAAATTTTTTTATCGGCCATGTTTTTTATTCGCAGCCGGTACGATGGCTTTTCATGGCAAGAGGAAATGAGAGGAATCGAGCAGAGACATCTATCTCCGAGTGCGGCAGACCACCACGAATGGAAATAAATTTCGACGACTTTTTTATCGATCTTTGTGTTTTTTATAACAAATATATTAGCAGTTTTTTTTTCCTACAGCTTCAAATGCGTTGAGATACTTTTATTTTTCTTTTTTATGGAATTTTGTGATTGTTGCTTTTGTTGTTGATGGGATTTTCATCTTTGTCGTATTTATCGAGGATATCGAGTCTGCTGAACGATCCGATCATCGATCGTGCCGCCGAAGCAGCCCTTCCGAATCCACCTTCGCCCGAACTCGAGTCTCTGCTGCTTTTTGTAACTTTAACAGGTTTCGTTTGGATCCAAAATTTCACCAAAAAATCCAGCTCTGCATAAAATGCTTCTTTCAAGGTGACCTGGGGTACAGAAACATTGGACAACGTCGTCGTGAAAAATGATGGAAAAATGAGCAAAGAAACTTCAACTACAATTAGCTAATTACGCTGCTTACTTTTTCTTCGACTGCGATTTTCTTTATGTTCCAAAAGTACTCGAAAATTGCCATTATGAAGGAAAAGACACATCCGAATAACAAGACCAAAAAGACACCACCAACATTCGCCATTCCGAGTTCACCAGCGTTGCCAGTGTCGCCAGCCCCGTCCTTCGTACAATTTTTCGAACCGTACGACCACCATTTTGATTTTAATTCACGAAGCTTACCTCGTTCTTGAAGCTTTAGAATGGTCTCGCTGATTCGTGTACGATAAGGCGAATCTGGACATTTTCATGATCAAACAGTATAATCAAAGGCAATCAATCATGAAATTAGTGGCGGACCAGCTAATCTCGCGAATGAAAATTAAACTGGCACTTGACTCTCTTGGTAAGCAGAAAAAAGTATGAGTTACTGAAAAGGAATCAGATACTCACTCGGTGGTAAGGCAATGCCGTAACCTTTGTTATCGAGCAATCCTCCGACTTGCATCAAGTTGCAGTCTTTTTCAACGGCATACTCGATGCCAGTCGACTCCATAAGAAAAGCGTAAGTTCTTTTGCTCTTCGAAACCCGTTCGACACCTTCTCCATTACTTTTTGCCAGTACGCTGGGTCGGGATTCTTGCATCGATGCCCACATGCGTTGATAAGTTGTGAGATTCGAACCCTGCGAACATGAGCTACTTGGGAAAACACTTTCAGGAAATTTAAGGTTGCCTGGTCGTGAACCTCATTATTGAATGAATTTTTTTGTTTTTTATCAAGCAATCAGCTGATAATAAAAAGTTACCCACGAATCATCATGACACTCGACTTAAAAACGACTTTTGGTGTACTTATGAAATGATATTTACATTAATCACACATGGCTTATTTACAGTGTTGAAAATAATAAGATGTTGTCACTGAAAAGAAAATTTTGTTGGAAACGATCGATATTTTGTTCGATGAGTTCGACTGAACGTTTTGTTTGAATAATCCCAAAAATTGTGTCATCGCAGCAAGAAATATTCTATAAAGTCTCATCGGAAGCAAATTTTAGTCGTTCCAATCGTAAATTTTGCTGACAATTCCATTAGAAAGCAAATATTCTGCCAAAATAACGAAAATTTTGAAATTGTCGAAAAATATTTAGTTGACTGTGTAAAAATGTTGGAAATTGAGNAACCTCATTATTGAATGAATTTTTTTGTTTTTTATCAGGCAATCAGCTCATAATAAAAAGTTACCCATGAATCATCATGACACTCGACTTAAAAACGACTTTTGGTGTACTAATGAAATGATATTTACATTAATCACACATGGCTTATTTACAGTGTTGAAAATAATAAGATGTCGTCACTGAAAAGAAAATTTTGTTGGAAAAGATCGATATTTTGTTCGATACGTTCGACTAAACGTTTTGTTTGAATAATCCCAGAAAATGTGTCATCGCAGCAAGAAATATTCTATAAAGTCTCTTCGGAAGCAAATTTTAGTCGTTCCAATCGTAAATTTTGCTGACAATTCCATTAGAAAGCAAATATTCTGCCAAAATGACGAAAATTTTGAAATTGTCGAAAAATATTTAGTTGACTGTGTAAAAATGTTGGAAATTGAGATTTGCGTACCTGGAAGTATTGAGCAGTCGATCCACCGTCAACGGCTCCATATTTGATTTTAGTTTGGGCGGCGAGCTGGTCGACATTATCGATAGTAACGTCTTGTTTGGTGGCAGTAAGAAAAGCAGCAAGATTGGCAGTGTACGAGCTGACCATAATGAGAGTGAAGAACCACCACATGCCAGCGACCATACGAATCGATGGTGCTCTGTGGGAAGTCGATAACAGGCATTCGTTATAGTTGGCAACTTACGGTTGGTTCAGCGCAATGTTGATATCTAGCAACGTTGGAAACATTGATGCAGGACGTATATCCCCGTAGCCGGAAGTTACAGCACTCATGATCTGACAAACACTAAAGTCCAAAGTGTACAAGAGGAACTGATGGGTAAACGAGAAGCGTTGTCATAGTAACTAACGTCCCTTTGCTCTTGGTTGTCTTCCGTGGCTGAGACTACTCGAGCTTTATAAACGCATATGTAAACAGTTTCAAAGGCACCCGAGGTGACAGGCCTTGACAGAGCTAAGAACTTGGTTCTGCTTCAAATTCGTAACTACCCAGCTGAGCAACGGGAATTAGCCACGAATTGTTCAATGTAATAGTAAACATGACTGTTGCCATTTTATCATCAGAGGTAATTAATTGGAAAGCCAGCTGCAGGATTATTCTGACCTTGGAAGAATATCTGAACCCTGTTGCATAAGAGACCCAATCGTCAGCCAGAAAGAATTCATCAGGTTGAAACTGTTCTCCAGCTCTTCGGGCTCGGTCGCACAGGGATGGGAACTCACCCATTCGCCTGGAGCCATCCTGAAAATCCATGGAAAGGAAACTGTTATGTGATGATTATTCTGTTCGAGGACTTGAATTTCCGCAGAGTGGAATATTTTAAAGAATGGAGTCTGGATATCCATCTTCATCATTTGTGGATCCGGTTTGTTTGTTTATTTTCATTTTTTTTTCAAGTATTTCTCGCTATTTATGAAAAATGCTGAAATAAATGTGTCGAATTTGAAGCTCGGGGCATTTTACCTGGCAAGCATGAAGAGCATCACTGAAACTGCGAGGAAAGCAGTGGCCATGTACATCCAAACGTCGGTGGAGAAAGGCGAGAGGAAAGAAAAGAGCTCCGGCTTTTTTTCGTCAGGTTTGGCAAACAGGATACTTATTCCTGAAATTGAATTAATTGAGGAAATGAATTGCATGGGCTTCTAGGGACATTGGAATTATCGTTGGATCATTTACCCAAGTTCATGAAAGGCATTGTAAAGTCAACGACACTCTCGCGAGCTTGAGTGATTGTCAGATCGCAAATTGCCAGGTCAGCCTCCTGAAAAATTGATGGAAGATGGTTTTTGGCTTTGATTTTTTTTTGTTTCAGGATGAAATCTTGGGCATAGACTCACGTGATCAAGAAGTCGTCTGAGCAAGCCGTTCCATTGTTTCGTGTCTGGATTATATTTTCCGTATTGTAAATCTTCGACGATTTCCCACGTGGTAGTGAATTTCAACTCTTCGGCAATGGCGTCAATCAAATCGATGCAGTAACCCTCGTATTCCTTATTTCCAATCATCTTACCCTTGCGACCAGGGTCTTTGACTTCCATTATGTAAGGATCACCCTGATAAACAAATATTTCATTAATTCAGAAATTTGCAAGATTGGATCGCTTTTTGTCGACTAATTCGTTTCGTGCTACCGGCTTTGTTGTTACTCTCATAATTTTGTCCTGCAAACTTTTGACGATCCCGAGGCTACGTTCCTGGTCGGTCATGACGATTGATAGGCTCCCATCATCCCACCAGCCGGTCAAATTCACTGCAGCTTTTTCAGTCTCTTTAATCGTCAAGTTGAACCCTCTTCGTCCGTTCTCTCTGAACGTCATCAAACCCGTCAATCGACCAGCCTTCGCAATCTGCAGTTTGATTAAAAATTCCAAACTTACATACACAGGCTTTTTGGAAAAAAATAAAAACAAGAATAGCAACGATTCAGTGATTTTGCAGGGACTTCTAATTCGTGAGGCTGATGGATATTCGCCAAATGAACTCACGTCACGCATGATACTCGTGATGTTTGGACCTGCTGGATACTTTTCAGGCTGGGAGCAAATTAAAGGCTTCGGCATGATGTCCAGTTGAGCCTCTTCGTCCACATCCCCAGTTCCAATCCTGGCATTGAGGGCCTCGACTGCTTGATGAAAAAGGAAAACCGAATCGAACAGGCAGGCACTTTCGACCTGCAGTCCATTTTTCAATATTTACCTCTCACAATGGCATCGCCAACGGAAACATTCCAATCATTGAAATACACTCAGCCATAATAACATTGAATGCTGAATGGAAACATACTACTGCAAATGCTTCTGAACATTGAATAAAAATAATAAAAACCTGAAAATTTGAAAAAAAAAAAAAAAAATTGTAACTGATGGAATAATGAACGATTCCGTCTACAAATTTAGCTCGAGCTAGATCGGTGGGAACGGTATTCGACTGGAACATGATGATGGTAAATAAAAGAGAAAAATTAAAGCCGAAAAACTTGGAAAGTGACTTTCTCGATTTTCGAGCTGCTTCCGAAACTATTCCTTTTGGCAAGACATTTTTTTTCATAAATAGAGCATAGCCGGGGGTGCATTTATCAGATTCGGGGTTAACCATGGATGACTGCGTGGAGATTCGAGCGGAATTCGGGCTTGTATCGAAGCAGGGGGTGGAGAACGAGGGATGTGAATAACTCGAGGGAGGAGTGTTGTTGGGGACGTCAGGATGTAATCCAAGAAGAGAGATGATTATGAGAATAAAGATGAGGGTCGGGGAGCATGGCTTTGCTGGTATATAAGGGTCTCCGGAGCTCAGAACTGTCGTCCTTGAATCGCATTTTATGTCAAATCAGCAATATAGCAACAGCTTTGCTCAATTAATGAATATTGCACAAAGAACCTGTCAAAGTTGCGAACAATTATGATGCTGGTTGGGAGTTTGCAATGCGGTGTTGATTTTTTATTGTTTTTTTTGTAAGTTTGGTATTGTTTGGTATTGTTTGGTAGCTGGTTGAATATTATGGAAGAGAAAGGCTGCTTACCGAATTGAAACCGTACGATTCGTCCACCAACAATTGAAAAATCGTGACGTTCGATTCCGAGTTGTTCGAAATCGGTAAAAGCTCCGCAACTGATGGATGCTGCAATTTTTTCAAAATCATATTCTCCTGATGAGATTTTGTTAAAAATGGTGGATATTTTGTTGAACACGACCAACTAAATATTTTTCGATAATTTCAAAATTTTCGTTATTTTGGCGGAATATTTAGTTTCTAATGGAATTGTCAGCAAAATTTACGATTGGAACGACAAAAATTTGATTCCGAAGACACTTTATAGAATATTTCTTGCTGCGATTACACAATTTTTGGGATTATTCAAACAAAACGTTTAGTCGAACGTATTGAACAAAATATCGATCTTTTCCAACAAAATTTTCTTTTCAGTGTAATTATGGAATAATTTCGAGTGGATGACAATTGTGATGATTTTCTATCCATTAGCAAAGTTTTTTTTTCATTTTTTTCGTGAGTTTTCCATTTGCATCTTTGATGAATTTAAATAATTTACAATTACCAAGTTAGTGATGAAATATTTGTAATAATCTCCGAGTAGTTTGACTTCTCGTGCCTGGGTCAAAACCACCATGAGGTTTTCTGGCTCGACATCCAGGAGAATATTGTAGTCGGACGAATTGGCGACCTCCTTGAGCAACGGCCTGTAATCAGGTTCGTTATTTTTGTCGAGGAGAGTTTTGAGCTGTCGTACAGTGACAGGATCGTCACCAGGCCCATGAATCGCCAGGGCATTTTGTATCCTCGAGAGGCCCGCATTGCTCTGATAAATAGCAGTGAATTGTTTCCAATTTAGGGCTCGAAGGGTATCGGCAATTGCCTGGAACCAAAAATCCCAATGAGTGAAAATTCAATAAATTAATTAAGAAAAAAAAAGCATCGAGGGTGGGAAAGAGTTTTGTCTTTTTTCAAGATTGATGAGAAAAAATGGTCGAGCATCCTCGCTGAGCTTGCACGAGGGACAAAGGAGATTATAATGTTTTTCTCGTCAAGGCAAAAATCCTTTTCGGACATGGCGCCGGACATTTTTAACATTTCTATCCAAACCCTCGGCATTCGCAAGGGAAAGCATGTAAAAAAGGGAGATAAAAAAAGGATAAATCCGAGTATACGAAATTGTATGGACCGGCGGTGGGGAGAGGAGGATGAGGCGGATGCACAGAGCTCGGAAAAGTCTCATAAAATATGGATGTACTCGGAATCCCTCTGTGTCTTCCATCTCCCTTATTTCTCTGCGCTCGCTTTCTTTCGGACTCTTTATCCGTGCTAGTCGTCCAGTATATTCGTCGGACGTGAAATAGGATTGACGTATTGTCAGTTCGGCCTTGTCGTTAAATTTATGAGCGAGGAGCAGGTTTTCGCGGGCGTCAACAAAAAAATAGGGACTGAGCAAAAAGTGTGATCGCATTGTTGGGATAACGACAAGATTAGGATGCGATCAAGATTTAGGAAAAAACAAAAAATTTCGTATAATTTTTCGTTAATTTGGAAAAAAAAAACAAAAAAAAAAAACAAAATTCATTTATACGTCGCCCTACAAAACCGTAAGCGCCGTTATTATTTTCTCCGGAGAAACATTATTATTCAGAGTCTCATAACCCACCTGCGAAATTTTCGCTCCATCCGGATAAATATTTATGGTCGTGGGTGGAGTTTCCGATTCTTCGACGCTTCGCCAGGCGTACTCGATGTGTGGGATGTCGAATTTGGCAGCTGTACTTGATACGATCCCTCGTGTGTACTGATTCCCGGGACCGAAAATCGCAGCGACTCCTAGAGCTATGAGCTCGCACACTGAATTCAATAAAAATGATTAATCATTCGAATATGTTGGTGATTATAATGAATTATGGATTAAAAAGCAATAACTGGAGTGTGTACTAAATGTGCGATGACGAACGAGCCAATTCTCTGGTAACAAGTTTAATTATAACTGTAACGTAATCAACAAATGAAATATTCATCACCCACATCGTCATCAATTACAAATAAAATCGATCGATAGCTCGAGTCCATGAATTTCTGTCCAATGGATTTTCGAAATGAATATAAAAAAACTAGCAACTCCTAATAGACGGATGAGATAATTGATCGTTGCTACTCATTGCTATTCATGCAGGTGCTGCAATTTTTTTCATCACACTGAAAATAAAATTTTGTTAAAAATCGTTGAAATTTTGTTGAACGCGTTCAACTAAATATTTTTCGGTAATTTCAAAATTTTCGTTATTTTGGCAGAATATTTAGTTTCTAATGGAATCGTCAGCAAAATTTACGATTGGAACGACTAAAATTTGCTTTCCAAGAGATTTTCTATTTGGGATTTTTGGGATTTTTCTAACAAAACGTTTAGTTGAACGTATCGAACAGAATATTCATTTTTTCCAACAAAATTTTATTTACAGTGCAGCGATAATAAATAATAACTTTCGATAAACACAAATGAAAATTAATCAAGATTTGTGAAGCAATCCAACTCGTTCGTGCCATTTTTATTAATAATCAGCGATCGTTTTTCTTTTTTTAAACGTTCCCCAAAATATTAATGACAATTTCCATCAGCACAATAATTAACGAAATTTCTAAAATTACTAATTTTACTCTTTCATGAAATTACGTCGCACTGATGAATTGCAATTAGTGGGAAATTTTTATTTCATAATAAACTCAATTTTTCAAAGTTCGATAAATATTTAAATACACTTTTTTTTCAATCACTGAGTTTTACTTTTTTTTTTTTCTTGTTGTCAGGTGTCAGTCACACCAAAAAGCTTTTTCGGATAGCCAATTCCAATTTTTATTTCCTCCTATTTTTTCTCTTATTTCCCACCTGCTTCACTCTCGTGTCGTTCATCTCCTCCCACACCCACACACACACATTGACACATACCCACGCCAATTTGCGTGTATCTACGCGTCGTGACTACACAACTTTGACCATTTTTTTTATTTTTTTCTGTTCCTACGCGTTTTCGTTCCCAACGAGAAAACAAGCAGGACTAACGAACTGGTGAGTCTGACGCGGGCTTGGCAACTTGACGTTTTTCGTTACTCCCCCCCCCCTGCCTCTCGACGGTTCATCGTTACAGCTTACGTGGCATTTAGCGGGTAAAAGTATCGCACAACCAATCAATTTCACGGATCGAACGATGTTTGCTCAACTCCATTAATCGAAAAAACTTTTTCGTTCAATAGTGCGCGCGCGTCCAATGATCGTTGACAGAAAATCCCAAACACCTGCTGCTTAATATAATTGGGAGACTAAACTCTGATGGTTCTTGTTGGAAAACCGCATTTCCGAGCTTTCGAATCGTGGGCTTTGGTGTTTCGTAAACACTGAAAAGAAAATTTTGTTGGAAAAGATCGATATTTTGTTCGATACGTTCGACCAAACGTTTTGTTTGAATAATCCCAAAAATTGTGTCATCGCAGCAAGAAATATTCTATAAAGTCTCTTCGGAAGCAAATTTTTGTCGTTCCAATCGTAAATTTTGCTGACATTTCCATTAGAAACCAAATATTCTGCCAAAATAACGAAAATTTTGAAATTATCGAAAAATATTTAGTTGGCCGTGTTCAACAAAATATCGACGATTTTTAACAAAATTTTATTTCCAGTAAACATGAAAAAAGGAAAAGCTCGCCCGTGTGGTAAAAAAAAAATTTGGAAAAATTTCTCGACGTTTTTTCGATCGTTTCTTTTTGCTGTTTTTGCAATTTCTGATTGTAAAATTCTGCAGCTCAAAGATTGAGTTATTCGCAGCAAATTGTCAAGCAAAACTATGGGAAAATTTCTGGGAAACGTCAGTGAAACGCAGTGTGTCACTCTCTCTCTCTCCCCCTCTCACGACTTTCCAACGCCCAGATGTTTTGAAAGCTTCCTGACGACGAAATCACGCAGTGACATTCTGTGCTACCTGCTGCTCGCAAGAGCTTCCTCGATAAAAGTAGCAAGTGCAACGTGAAACTGAAAATCGCGTGCGCAAGCAAAAAGCAAGGTGTCGTTTGCGAGTCTCGTGAAAGCTCGGAATTCGGTGTGACGTATAATCCGTTCGAGCTTCAAAATGAGCAAGCTTCCTCCGTCTGACTTATCACCTCAGCAATGTCGGCTATACTTTACCACTTTTATCTTAACCGTGTTACAAGAAATACAAGAGAAAACACTTTGCTCGAGTTATTACGTATTTCAAAAAATTAGTCACAGATTTTTCATATTTTTTTTTCAGTTCGTGAAAGCTTCGCTGTTGTTTGTTACGTTGTGACTCATACAAATTCGCCATGTTTTCCATTTGATAGAGAATTCAAAATGCAAAAAGATAAAAAAATGGAAAAAAAAGAAAAAAAATTTGGAAAACAACGAATAAATAAGATGGGGACCCCAAAATTTTTTTGCTGACACCGATTCTTTGGCATTTAATGGTGAGGAATGTTCTGCCATTTAATTTTCATATTTTCGGGAAAAAATAAATTTGAAGCCATGGAGTTCGAATCATTTACGAAAAAAACGTTTTTCCTATGAGAAAAAATAAAAAAAATGCATATTTAGTGGAATACAACGATTAGAAAAATGCCTCGGGTCAGATTGACCCAGTATGACGAATATTTATATTTTGCTGGTCGAAAAATATTTTTTCCAGACTTTGAGTGTAGAAAAAAAAGGAAATTAAAAAGTAAATGTGATAAATTGTTTTTGCAAGTCGGCGAGACACGTCTCGACACGAGTGTTACATGTTTTTTTCAATTATTTTGTTAGTTTTTAGTTGGAAAGGACGTCGTAGCACGTTTCTTGGGTGGAAACGCCAGGCTCACGAAACTTGTTCGTTCAATCAATCTCGAATTCACTCACCCACCAAACCGGTCTTGAAACTGTCGTTACTGACGTTAACCCATCTTATGATTGGGTCTAGATCGAAAGACGGTGCGATCTCTTCGGAGGCCAGTACCGACAGAGCTTTCGTGAAAGCTTTGTGGTGTTCTTCATCGCCTTTGTGAAATATTGCACCTGTAACAACGAACGATATTTGAACGTGACAAATCGACAAGAACAGAGCTTAAAAAACAAAAAAGCAAGGAGCTTTATTTCACACGGTGCATTCGTCACTCCTACAGCACTATTTTTCAACATTATCTTCAAAATTTACTCGAAACTGTTACAAAACTCGCGGAAAACATGAAATTTTGATTTTTCATGGAGGAAAGCTCTGTGACTGTAGAAAAATGTTCTTACAGGACATTGGGCCAACCCACCAGACGCGTTTATACACTGAAAAGAAAATTTTGTTGAAAAAGATCGATATTTTGTTCGATACGTTCGACGAAACGTTTTTTTTTTAATAATCCCAAAAATTGTGTAATTGCAGCAAGAAATATTCTATAAAGTCTCTTCGGAAGCAAATTTTAGTCGTTCCAATCGTAAATTTTGCTGACAATT
>JBAJMU010000004.1:14604828-14625738 GCA_037952995.1 Hyposoter didymator | reverse complement strand
ATTCGATGATACCGAATGTGTCGTTAATTGACCAATCGTAATTCCATCGATCCCTCATCTTCTCGCTATATTTTCCCTTCCACCCAATCGTCCTGCTTGTTTGTTCCATTGTTTCTCGAGTGCAACTGATGTTACACTTTCTGCATCAACGAGTCAGCCGTGCCCCCAATTAGATTCAACGATATTGATTAACGAGACTCGACATTACACGCTCTTCATGTTCTCGTTACCCCATGGCATCTGCCTCGTGTCATACGACCGCATTAAGGCTCTTGCTAAATGTCATTCATCTCGGCGAAGGGTGAATGACGAGAGGCTGCAACGGATCATCGATGAAAATTCACTCTGAACCCTTATTTTACTAAATTTCGAGCAAACTATCGTGAACACTGAAAATAAAATGTTGTCGAACACGTTGGACTAAATATTTTTTTATAATTTCAAAATTTTCGTTGTTTTGGAAATATATTTGGTTTCTAATGGAATTGTCAGCAAAATTTACGATTGGAATGACAAAAATTTGCTTCCGATTTGCTTCCAGTGAAAATAAAATTTAGTTAAAAATCGTTGAAATCTTGTCGAACACGTTGAACTAAATATTTTTGTTATAATTTCAAAATTTTCGTTATTTTGGCAGAATATTTGCTTTCTAACGGAATTGTCAGCAAAATTTACGATTGGAATGACAAAAATTTGCTTCCGATTTGCTTCCACCGAAAATAAAATTTAGTTAAAAATCGTTGAAATTTTGTGGAACACGTTGATCTAAATATTTTTGTTATAATTTCGAAATTTTTGTTATTTTGGCAATATGTTTGCTTTCTAATGGAATTGTCAGCAAAATTTACGATTGGAACGACAAAAATTTGCTTCCGAAGAGACTTTCCAAAATATTTCTTGCTGCGATGGCCCAATTTTTGGGATTATTCAAAAAAACGTTTAGTCGAACGTATCGAACGAAATTTCCATCTTTCTCAACAAAATTTTGTTTTCAGTGGATAAGAGGATTGAATGTAAAATTCGTTGCTGGGTGAACGCGAGCCATCAATTTAATTGAAATCAATTTGTGGCCTGGCCAAATATAGACCAACATTTATATCCATGTACCAGAGTGATGGACTCTTCCCAATTTGTCCAGCAGGTCCCTATGTATAAAGCCGACCCTAGTGCTTTTCGAGTTTCGGCATTATCGTCACGTCTAGACGGCGTTGTTGGTCATCCAGGCTGCTCTATATCCACGAGCTCACCCAAAGCAATTTATTCGTTACGGTTATACGTGCACATATAACTCAAACCCATGCACACATTTATCTAAGTGTACACACACGTGGAAACGTGTGGGAGTACGTGTCTTTTATGCTCGGTATACCGAGCAAACGCGAGTTCGGACAGACCTCGACGAGCAAGAGTTAAAAATGAAAGAGCACACACAGTCGTTCCTCCTCGGATCTCCATCTTTTTCCCTTTTGCCACACGTATGGACCAACATGTATGGAGCATGTATTAAGGAAGTTACAGAGTATGATGCTCGCGTGAGCTTGTCGTATGTAGAGATGGTGAAACGAGAACCCACCCCGAGTCCAGAGATCACCGCAGGACGCTCAGGATTATGAGGAACGTTAAATATTCGCATTGACGAGATTTTTTCTACCGAGTACAGTTTTGCTACGATCTTCAACGTATTACGATCACGAAACGACTTTATTTTCTTCGAAACTCTGTATGAACGTTCTTGGCATCGAAACTAACAGTTTTCTTCTGGGAAAACAAATTTTCTGACGTTTAGAATATTTTTATATTTCATTTCCAATTTTTTGTTTTTCTCATCTTAACGAATGGAAATTTAAATCTCGTTTCTGTTGTTTTTTTTTCTTGCAGTTTTTTAACGAAACGTCAGAAACTTTTTTTGACGTTTAGAATTTGAAAATTTGGAAATTAAAAATCTCAAATTCTAAAGGAGGGAAAATGTTTCTGCAGAGGATAAAACTGTTAGTTCTGGTGCCAAGAATGTTTATAGAAAAGGTTGAAAGTGCATGTTGAGTAAGGCTCGAGCAATGTCACGCGAAAGCTTTTAAAAAATGGCAAAGTATGCTGAGCTAAAGTTTCTCGATTAATCGAAATATAATGAATGCACTGAAAACAAAATTTCGTTGGAAAAGATCGAAATTTTGTTCGATACGTTCGACTAAACGTTTGGTTTGAATAATCCCAAGAATTGTGTAATCGCAGCAAGAAATATTCTGTAAAGTCTCTTCGGAAGCAAGTCTTTGTCGTTCCAATCGTAAATTTTGCTGACAATTCCATTAGGAACCAAATATTCTGCCAAAATAAAGAAAATTTTGAAATTATCGAAAAATATCGACGATTTTTAACAAAATTTGATTTCCAGTGTGGTCAAGGTCATTTAATTGATACGAAAATTCGTGGAGATCAATGGCTAGATTCAGAGATTCATTCGGTTCGTTTTTTCCATAAAATGGCTTTCTATCGATCGCAGTAATCTTTGGAGAATCTAGTTTACACCTCATGAACCATTGATACCCAAAAACCTATGGACGTAAAATTCTTTACGATTTTTTTTTTTCGTATTTTTTATTTTTTTTTATTGTTATGGCTTTTTGTTGAGTTTATTTTTCTCTCTCTCTTCCGTATTACTCTTGGTTCGATGGCAGAGAGTAATATATAGGCTACGTGTAATGCAGCTATATAAAGCGAGAGACTGTATGGTTCGTCGACGAGGCGTAACTCTTTCCGCGATAGCTCGTACAAGCGATAACGAGCCACCCGGGAAATTGAGTCGTCTCGGACCTTCCTGGAGAGGCAGCATCGTGCGGACCTTTCTCAATACTGTACACATGCATTTATATATATTTATTGTTGGATCTATAGAGTTGTTCGGTGTATTGGCGAGGTCTATGGGTCTCGCGATAAAAACCGGACAATAAAAAGTATCGGGAAGAAAAGAAAGAAATAAATTTCGTTGGGCGATACATCTTTCACTTGCTCGAGAATTTTTCGCTCTGCTCGGGACCCAATCAAGACGTTCGAGCTTCCGTTGGACATCCAGTGAGTCGATAATCCGAGAAAATAAAAATTTAACGAGGCGCGCAGGAATAAAAAGCAAAGGAAAATGAAAAAAGGTTTTGCAAGAAAATCGACAAGTTTAACAAAAAGATTAATACTTTCTCATCGTTGGTCCATTCGCCTCGCGCCTTATCTCCTCTCATTCACACACGTGACCCACTCGCGCGTGGAGCTCCAATTTCACGCTACGAAAGTTTCAATGTTACCGGACGCGCTACCGCATCCTATGCGACGATGGAAAACTCAACTATTTCTCGAGGAACACATGGCGCGCGAGAGAAAACCATTTGACTGCGAACTAAACATTCGCTCTTCGTTCGAGACCGTCTCTTCTTCGTTTTTCTCTGCTCGCTTCCTTTCCACTTATTTTTCCTTCTCGACTCAATATTTTGATGCAAGTGCGAGCAAGCCTGAAAAAACGCTCTGAATCACGGTTGAAATTAGGGGTGTGCGAATATTTGAAAACTTGGAATATTCGGCATCAAATCGAATCGAATTGTTTGATTCCAATTTCAAACCGAATATTCGATTTTTTCGAGTATTCGATTATTTTTCGAATTTTCGATTTTTTTTCGAATATTCGATTTTCTTTCGAATATTCAAATATTTGAAAATTTAAGAAATACTTGAAAATTGCTCGAATATTCTATTCGAAAATCGAATTGAAAATTCATCAAATATTCGGAAATTTATCGAATACTCGAAAATTCGACGAATATTCGATTCAAAAATCGAATATTCGACTAAAAAATCGAATTTCAATATTCGATTCGATTCGATTCGATCACTATTCGCACACCCCTAGTTGAAATGTGTGAAAAAAATGTCATGCCAAACTTCCAAAAGATTCATCATTTTTTTAACTCGAAAAAAAAAATTCTTCGAAATTTTCTTTTTTTTTTTTTCACTCTCCAAATTCGTAACACAATTTTTTCTTTTTCGGCTAATTTCTTCATGATATATTGCCGTGTGTGAATGGAGATGTAAGAAAAGTAGAGACGTGCATCTCGCGGTGTAGAATAATACGCCAAGTAGTTCCATGGAACGATGAAACTTTTTCACTCCATTTTTATGGACTAAATTCCCTCCACTGTACACGAGCATTAAAGCTTTTTAATGTTTCGATATATAAGTGCACATACATCCCGAGCAATTACCATGAGAATGGCGAGAGCTCGTTCTCCGACTACTAAAGCACCGCGCGGATGCTGTGACTGATTTTTTTTTTTTTTAATTCAATTTTTCTTTAGTCTCAGTGACTCAGAGGAGAAAAATTACCATGAAATTTCTTCGCTACGAAATATTCCATGATCTATTAGGTCATTTCAACGTGATCCTGGAAACGTCGCTTAATTTTAAGGCCTTTCCACCGCTCCTTAAAGAGATATTAACCTTAGAACGGTGACCTCATTTTTTTTCACCTTTCCCGGAAATCTGGGGTCATCAATGACCCCAGAATTGAAAAATTCATATCTCCGGTAAAATTGAACGAAAATAGTTGAAGTTGGGCTCATTCTTTTCGTTTTTCAATGCAGGATCACGCGAGCCTGAGGCAATTTTTTGCTGGGAGTCTAAAAATCGAGAAGACGATAAATAGTTGAAAAATCGTTAAGAAAATAAAATAAAAAAATTCTACAACAGATTTTCGACCCTCGACGTAACGACCATGATGATTGCATCCAGTTCGTGCAATTTTGAATATTAAAAAAATGAACCCAAAAAAATTTCTGCGAATAAATTTTTTTTACGAAAAATTGTGTAGAAATTGTAATTTTCGATAAAACAAAAAAATCGTTTCATAAATCGAAATGGCATGCACAACCTTGATTCGTTGTTTGCAAAAAATGGTGGAAATGCCTCCAGACACTGCTGGACGAGTGGTTGCCCTTTTATTTCGTCGCGGGCTGATAAGTAGACTCTCGAGTCTCAAGAGATTATATTTAGACCTTTTTGGTATCGCTGCTCCATCGGGATAATTACAAGGAACGAGTAACATCGAGATTTTCCATTTCTCGTTGCTGGTCTTTAGGCGAAAGTTTACACGGGCGAGCACAGTCCCTCAACTCTCGGAGCTTCTGCAGAACGAGGTTGGAGCACGGTTTCCACGTTGAAATTAACATAACACTCTTAATAGGCGAGAAGAGGCTGCAGTGTAAAATTACATGGGAGCAGTGTATGTCCCCCAACGACATATTCCCTGTCGTGGCTTTCGGCTCGTTCTCTGCTACCAAAGTATTTTCCACTTGTATATAAATATGCACGTATCAAGTCCAGGAAACGCGGTGACTGGGTACGATAATTACCAACGAATATGCTCGCACCAACAAAGTTTCGATAAAATCGTCATCCGGTTATTTACGAGGAGATGGCACAGCAGCTTGCAGCTTTCGTTAATCCCGATTAACGATAATCTCACTGTTATAACAAGCACTTGCTCGGCATGAGAAATTTAAAAAAANAATTTATTAAAAAAAAAAAAAAAAATTGAAAAAAAGAAGAAGGAACTTTCTTTTTAATCCTCGAGCATTCGTCCTGCGCGCAAAAATCCAGCTTATATTCCAATTATGAAAAATTAAATACATTTATCAACCAAGTCTCGATCGACCGAATAAAATGTCATTATTACGTTTTCTACTTTTTATCTCAATATTTCCGTCGAGCTTAACGAAACTTGATCCACTTTTTGTTGCAATTTCTCACGTCATCCTTTTTCATCACAAACACAATTGCTATGGACGTTTTCATCGAACGGTGTGTATCATCCACTCGGGGTATCGCATCCAGGATCTAATTCTCACGAGGTGTCTCGACATCTGATTATCGGTTGAGTGGACAGGCTCGAGAGACGTTTCGTGGTTTAATTAAACTTAAAACTATCATCCCTTCTCTATATACACACAAATCGTACAGATCTCTGTATGTGCACAACGTACATAGAAATAAATGTGTTTAGGAACGACTAACGTTGTGCCTAAGTCGAGTTCCCTCGAGGCGTCATTAAACAACGAGCTCGAGTGGAATTTTAATAGGTTCGCGAAACAAAGTTGGTCGAACGCGGGAGGGCCAGAAAGACAGGGATAGAAAATGCACCACGTACGTATAGATATATGGAGATGCCAGCACAAAAAGAGTTCCGTTTCCCTTTGAGCTATACTGGGAGTAACGTGATGCCACTTTTTTCCACTTTTTTAATCATTCAGCTATACCTACTACTTGAATAACTAATGTCGAGTTTTTTTTTCGTTTTACGTGCTCCCTGGAACGTTTATTGATGTAAAAACGACGCAAACAGTCCTTATTCATCGAATGAATGTAATGGCAATGTTTTTAAAAACTAAATGCACTGAAAAAAATTTTACAGATTTTTTAAAACATTTTTCGAACTCTTTTTTTTTTTCTTTTGAAGGAAACAACATTATATTATTTCGACAACTTTTCTAGTAAGTGAAAAGGGGGACTTGTACACAATATCTTACAAAATTTTGGAAAATCTTCGAAAAACTCGGATTTTCATAAAATTCGAAAAATCATAAAATTTCAACCGTTCAATCAATATTTTCCAAATTCAATACCAACCTTCCTATTATAATACTCTGTTTATAAAAAAAAAAATTAGTTATGAATCTTAAAATTTGCGGAAGTTAGAGCGTCGACACGCTTTTTTTGAAAATTTCAAAATTCCGTAGAATTCCTATTTTTCTAGCGATTCCAACAAAATTTACAGAGAACGAAGAGCCTGTACAGATCAAAATCTGTGCAAAACGGGAGCCCTGTAGCTCAAACCGTTCTCGAGTAATAAACGTTTGAATTTTACATCGCCAGAACATTGACACGAACACATTCGGACATTTTTTCTAAATATGATTTTTCGATGTTTTGGGACATTTAAATCACGTTGACATTGAAAACTGAAAAAAAAAATGTTCACCTCGAGAAAATTGATTCTGAATGTAGAAATTTTGTGTTTAGATTCGTGATCGACGTCTCAGTAAACTTTGGATTCGTAAATTTCGAGTCCATCGCACGTGAGGAACAATGAATAGCTCAAAAAGTTAGCATGGCATTGGAAATAACGAAGGAACGAAGGTGGCTGTAAGTTTTCTGGGGAAAGAGCAGCTGAAGTGTTTTCCAGTGAAAGGGTTTCCTCTCGACAAAGTGACAAATATATATACGTACAAGATCTCCGAAGGGTTTTTCCTGCGACACAGATAAGAGCGAACTCGGAAGTGCACGAAGATAGAAGGAGACGGGAGGCAGGCTTCTGAATATGCCAGTGATTGAGCCAATCATTGTGCGAAATGAACATAACAAGAGGCTTGGAGCTCGACCAGAGGCACGACATGTCCCACGAGCGTACATTCTAGCAATTGTAATTGTTCTCCCCTCTCCCCTTTCGTCCCTCTGCTTCTAGTATCGTTTCTCTTCCCACTGTACCTTCGGCATAATTACATTTTCCCCCCTAGCAAGCAGGCGTTCTATTCTCTCGGCGAGACAGCTTCGCCATAATAAAACGGATATTTTCTATTTGCCAGAAATTTCCATGTGTTATTTCATATAAAAGTTGAATAAACTTTTGTTACAAATTGAAGCCTTGTAATTGGAGAAGAATTGCAAGCAAATGGGTCGTTCTTGCCTGCGGAGTAAAAAGATATTGAGATTTATACTAATTTTTATTTTATTCACTTGCGGACAGTTGGCTGATTATTTTTTCATCGCATTTATTAATTAATTCATTTATTCAGTCAATCGGAATCAATTTATTATAATATTTTGATTTTTATTTATTTAATTAATTGAAAAATATCGAGATTTACACTAAATTTTATTTCATTCATGATTATATATCATTAGATATTTATGATTATTTTGTTCTTCGGATTTATTAATTAATTCATTTGTTCAGTCAATCTGAATCAATTTATTGTAATATTTTGATTTTTATTTATTTAATTAATTAAAAGATATCGAGATTTACACTAAATTTTATTTTATTCATGATTATATATCATCAGATATTTATGATTATTTTGTTCATCGGATTTATTAATTAATTCATTTATTCAGTCATGCTGAATCAATTTATTGTAATATTTTCATTTTTATTTATTTAATTAATTAAAAGATATCGAGATTTATATTAATTTTTATTTTATTCATGATTATATATCATTAGATATTTATGATTATTTTGTTCATCGCATTTATTAATTAATTCATTTATCCAGTCAATCTGAATCAATTTATTGTAATATTTTGATTTTTATTTAATTTAATTAATGAAAAAATATCGAGATTTACACTAAATATTATTTTATTCATGATTATATATCATTAGATATTTAGGATTATTTTGTTCATCGCATTTATTAATTAATTCATTTATTCAGTCATGCTGAATCAATTTATTGTAATATTTTCATTTTTTTTAAATTTAATTAATTAAAAAATATCGAGATTTATATTAATTTTTATTTTATTCACTTATTTTGATTTTTGTTTTTTTTTTTTCACTCGATCATATTGCAGGACGAACTGAAATTGTAGGTAAAAATGTACGTTCGTTCGTTGAAATAAACAGAACTCAGTCATGTCGATCGCATAATAAATTTATCTCGAGAGATTCATATTCTAGGATGTGCATGAAAAAGCAACGACGACGAAGTGAATGTCGTTCCTTTCCTCGGAGATTTCTCATGGCGACGTGAATCAAAGGGAAAAATTTATATCTCCACCGAAAATAACAGGAAAGAGATACGTCAATGGCTCGATAGATTTCTCGCCCGTGCAGCATGCAGGGCTGGACCAAACACAAAAAGAAATTGATACAAGATACAAAAAAAAAAAAAATTTATACGCAANAAAAAATATACGCAACTCGAGATGGTAAAACCGTAGGGAGTGACCCAACGAGTAAAACGATATTATAAAGAATAACAAACAAGTCTACCGCGTATGAGTGTAAGAAATAAATGCCTGAGGGAAAAAGAGGGAGGCTGAGAGGGAGGAAGATAAAAATAAGGGAAAGAGATCGAGATCAAGCAGTTGCTTTCAATCGCGAGAGGTGGTCGGCGAAGCTCAACCTTTCATGATCCGTAAGAAAGTCGACATGAGAAAGAGAGAATAAAAAGATGAAAAATCGAGATGTCTGAGAGAATATTGGAGAGATTTCCACCGACTTGATTCCCTCACAGTTTTTTCTCCATTTTTTTATCAAATTGATATTCCATTATTTATTTCTAAGGACAAAGACTCTTTCAACGAATAAACAAAATGTCAGCTGAATAAAACGATGAAAATCCGTAAAAAAAAATTTAAAAAAAAAAAACACAAACTACAAAAATTCAATACATCGTGCCCAATCGGAATTTCTGTTTCTATTGACCATCGAAATGCATTTATTCAAACTCGATAAATAAAATAGAATTTGGGAAAAAAATTTGTCGCATTTTTTTTTTTTCTACTGAATTCGGAATTTTTCCTTGAAAAAAAAAAAACATTTTCCAATTTCGCGACAATTTGATGAAAAAGTATTTCGTTTACAAAATTTTATTCTGTTTTTTTCGGAAAATATTAAAAATTAAGAAAAATAAAGCAACTTTTGTGAGAACACAGGATTCGCAGTTTCTTTTTTTTTACAGTTAGCTCCGGGTCGATTCGAGTCTCGTATAAAGGCTTCGAATGACAACTCGCAGCGTTGTTCCTTTTGTTTCTTCATCGCGCGGGAGGACGAAGATCCTTCGGGATTCTTTTTCAAGGCGTCTCGTGAGACAGGACGTATGTGGCACCGACAGGTGGCGTTTTATATCAATAAACTCGATCCCCTGCCACCAAAAGAATAAACCTCGTGTCCCCTTCAGACAAATGATATGGGCTCGAGTGAAGAAGTAAACGAGGACAATTTATCGGTTGGAATAAGTCGAGGAATTTGCGCGTACGAAGCAGAGCCGTTAACATTCATAGGCCAAGAATGAAAATCACGTATTCAGCCCCTCGTTTTGTTTCATACATTTAATTTAATGTATGTGAGTACGTAAAATGTGAAGGAAAAAAAACAACAAGGAACGAAGGCACCAAAGCCAAAGAAGATTCCGTTCTAAATCTTCGTTCCTCCTCGGGCGAATCCTTGGCTCAAAAATATCCTTTTTTCCATTTATATATGAAAGTTTATATGCGCTTGAATAATCTCAGCAAAAATTCTACAATCATAAACCATTTATTACACGGTGGATCAAGTCTCTGGCAAAATGAATCGCCAGAAGAAAATCGTTACGATCCCGTTCGGTGTCTGCTGGCTACTTTTACGATCATAACTTGCTGCTGAAGGAAAAAGCAGTGAAACATTGAGCTGTGTTCTGCGTTAAATTTATACTCTAGCCAGCATTTAAATCCCCAGACTTTTCCAATTATTATACGCGACGAAATGACTCGCCCAACAATATCGAATAAAATCATAAAAATCATCCACAATAACGTTCATTTTATTTCTCGGATCATTCGGTACACTGAAAACAAAATTTTGTTGGAATAGATCGATATTTTGTTCGATACGTTCGACCAAACGTTTTGTTTGAATAATCCCAAAAATTGTGTCATCGCAGCAAGAAATATTCTATAAAGTCTCTTCGGAAGCTAATTTTTGTCGTTCCAATCGTAAATTTTGCTGACAATTCCATTAGAAAGCAAATATTCTGCCAAAATAACGAAAATTTTGAAATTATCGAAAAATATTTAGTTGGCCGTGTTCAACAAAATATCGACGATTTTTAACGAAATTTTATTTCCAGTGTACAGAAAAAAGTAGCAAGCGGTTTATGGTGGAGGAAAATCTATCAAAATGTCTGGAAACAATACGAAGCAGATTTTTATTAATCGCGAAAAATAATTCTGTTCAGTCCGTATCAGTTAATTACACTGAAAATAAAATTTTGTTGGAAAAGATCGATATTTTGTTCGATACGTTCGACTAAACGGTTTTTTTTAAATAATCCCAAAAATTGTGTAATTGCAGCGAGAAATATTCTATAAAGTCTCTTCGGAAGCAAATTTTAGTCGTTCCAATCGTAAATTTTGCTGACAATTCCATTAGAAACTGAATATTCTGCCAAAATAACGAAAATTTTGAAATGATCGAAAAATATTTAGTTTACCGTGTTTAACAAAATATCGACCATTTTTAAGAAAATTTTATTTCCAGTGTAGTTCCCAACGGCTCGCGTTCTTCAAAAATCTTTGAATCTCTTTGACCCTTTAAATAAAAACAGATTTTCCATCAATTTTATCCCCAGCATCGAGCCTTTTATTTAAAAGAAATATTTTTCTTTCCACCCCTTGAAACTTTTTACAGCCCGCAAATGGAACCAAGGCGAATTCTATCCAGTTCACGTTCATTCTCATATCGAGTGTGTATATTTTTCTCACAGAGACCGGAAGCTGTAACGCCGGGCGAAAAACTTGCCCCCGGGAGTGACGATATCTCCGGAATTTTATGATCCAGCTGAGCACGCGATGTGAAAGCCGATATACGTGTTTTTGCATACGGGCCATTCTTACTGGACCGAGTCTTTTCAAAGTTTCGATTTTTTCTCAAAAAAAAAAAAAAAAAATTCGGGGAAGATTTTCATGTGCGGAAAATTTTTTTTCGATAAGCTAAAGACTTGCCAGTTCATGAGACGAGTTCGTTAATTGAGAAGGAATGAGGTTGCTCGTTTCCCATAGAAAGTCCCATAGGAAATTGCTCAGGAACCCAAAACGGTTGCTGGAAAGGCTTGTACATTTTCGTGCCCCCTGGAAAACTGTTTTTATCCGAAACTGTGTACGAGGATCGCTGGTTCCTCCGCAGTGTTGGAAAAGTGAAAAATCGTGGGGGAAAAATCGCATTTCATAGTGAACGAATAAAAATGTAAAAACATAATAAAAAAAGCGTGTAAACCAAAGAATTTTATGCATGCGATGTTTTTAGGGTTGACGACAATTCCGCCTGCCACTTGTCGAGGACGTATATTGAGAACCTCAAAGTCAACGTCCCATAAAAAATGTACGTGATAAAATTTGTGCATGTGAAAAAGAAAACAAACAAACAAAAATCACGTAAATCGATAAAGTATCGAAATTCGTAAAGTATGAAAATATTCTTACCGATGCTCAGTCGACGGGGCAAGGCTTGTCCACCGTAAAGCAGAATCATATAAAAAACAAATTTCAACCAAACTTTTGCATCCATCGCACCCGTATTTTTATCTGAAACCAAAAAAAAAAAAAACAAAAAACGTAATTATCGTAAATTTTTTAGTGTCTGCAGAATTTTTAGACGTTTGATTTTTTTTTCGGAAATTTTTTATGTATTTTTTCCCGAAAATCGAGGATAAAAATTTTTCCAGAAACGCTATCGACGAGAACTCTTCACGAGGACACGCAGGGCGACTTCCTGCATCTCCTCGAATCGCTACGAATCTACGTAGAGTTTTTTCATCGGATCGTGGAATTTTTATCGTGAAACTCAGGTTCGGATAAATTTCTTCACGATCTTTAGTGTCTTGGCATCTCGCGACCTCTTTTCTCCCTCGAGTACCAAGCACACAGACACATCATATACATTATGTGAATAAACGTCGATTTACGTTGATTTCTTCGCCAAGGGAAAGTCAGGGGTGCGGGGGTGGGAACGGCGATATATATATCGTTTAGTGCATAACATGCGGCCAAGTTCGGCGTTGGCTGGCTCGCTTTCCTTTCAATTGGTGGCATTCACAGCCAACCCAACGAATTATTACTTCTTTCGTTGCCGCGGTTCGTACGAGCGATACACACAGAAAGCTCGATTCGCAGAGCAAGAAAAAAAAAATCAGCATGACGTAAAAATGAGACGCGAATTTTTTGGTCACGAGCAGGTTCTCGTGGGAATTCGCACACAGCGTGTCGAGTATTTTGGCGAACTAACACTCGCGAGAGATTCTTTGTGCGAGTCAATAAAAAAAAAATAAAAAATAAGGCTCGTTGGAGATTTTTGTGAGGCCGGAAAATAAATTAATAACGTATACAACGTGAAAGTTTGAGAAACGGTTGTCGTCCGCGTCGCTGCTGCGGGCAACGATCAAACTCCGGACGATATTTTCCCTGGCAATTAGACGCGAAGCCCCTTCGCTCTTCGAATAGAGGTCAACTACCGTGGCTCTGTGATGTATGTACGAGCCTCATGCTCCCACAGACATATGAATTGGCGAGGGGTAGTAAAAGTTGAGTCTCATAAATGCGGTTGGTAGACCGCGCGGAGGTAAACGCGCGGAGTCACTCACGGCGGCACAAATCCCTCTCGATTTTCTAGTTAGTTCGATTCTCGACTCAACGAGCTAGATCGCACTGCGATTCGCTGGATAAACACAAAAAAAAAGAAAAAAAAAGAAAAAAAAAAAAATCGTAAACAATATGAAAGAAAGGATTAAAATGTTTTTGAAATTTTCATTTATTTACGCTCAGTAATAATGTGCAGCAAGAAAGTAAAAAAAATAAATNTTTTTTTTAGAATCGTTGGAATTTTTTTTTCGCAACGATCAACACGTACGAGGTTAACACTCCGACTACCGTGCTCGAAGTGTTAGTACACACGTGGCTAAAAACTCTATATAGAAAAACAACCCTCGAGCCCGTGCGGCAGTGTCGATCGAGCCGAAGGGGTGCGGAGCGAGACTCGGTGAGGCAAAGCCCTCCAAGGGACTCTGCATCGGAGACAATGTCTAACGTTTGTCTCTGAACTATTATTCAGTCGGTTTTTCAACTCGTGTCGATGTTCATTCGGCCACACCGAAGTGTAAAGTGACCTCGTTATTTTCGTATTTTCTTTTTGACGACCATCCACTCACGAGTGTTTCGACGAAACTCGAATTTTATGCATTTTTTGCATTTACGAGAAAAATAATGATTCGGGAGACTTTTTAAATATTCGGCCAACTGTTCGGTTTTTTGTGAAAATTCACACAGTGAAAAAAATTGAATAGAAACTTTGGGCAACTTGGACTTTTCTCGAGAAAATAAAGTGCGAAATGAGGAGAAAAAATTTCCACGACGTACTTGATGAAACGTCGGCGATAAAAGCTCGAGAAGTGTTCAACTTGCGGAGCGAAATATTGACACAGTTGCTGGAGTTGTGAAATGGATTTCACGTAGCAGAGCATGAAACCCACCGGAAAATCGTAAGAAAGTAGAAATTTGTTAATAATCGTTGCTAATTAACCGAGTAATTAAAAAAAAATTTATAAAAATTTACGAAAAAAAAACAAAAAAACAAAAAAAATCATGCAAATGAAAATATTTGTAAATTATTTAAGTTCGGATAATTCGCCAGATCAAAGGTCATTAGCGACGTTGGTATAGGTCGGGAAATTAATCAGTAAGATCGCGGCGGAGGGCTCTTTTGACAAAAAGCTCTCGGAGGGATATTCGGTCGTGGAGAGTTGGGAAGTGATCGCGTAGGGTGTTGTAAAGTGTGGGCGGTGTAGTGAGAGTAATAAATTTTCCCAGCGGGTATTAAACTGCATGGTTTTGGTTCATTTGGTACAGGGAAAAGCTGCGTCAAGATTGTGAAAGCCACCGCAACGAGAGGTGCTTTTCCAAAATACTTGTGACAGTAAACTACTTGTTTCCACATCCATATCTATATGAAATGTTTATACACCTGCGATCAAGTTTTCCAGGTTTGCCACACAACGTCAAGTTGAATCTCGTAAATGCTTTTCATATCCGCATGTTGCGAAGCAATAAAACTCGCTCCGGGTATTATAACATATGTCTATACATACGCGACACACATAAATACATCGAGATATGTTTGTATAAGGCTTTCCAAAGAGCATGACGTAACCCTACTAGACTGGACGTAATATACAGATTCTGCGGTAGATATAGAACAAACGTGACGTTCCAACCCTATGCAGTTCGGTCTGAACAGATTGTACTGCCTGAGCACTTGTTTAAACTAAAATTCATGACGAAAATAAATTCACGTATTTCGAGGCATGAAGAAAATTCTGAAAAATTCGGTATGAAATTTCGTTTTTTTCCAGGGGGTGGTAAGGGGCGTGATTGGGGTTATGGATTGATAGATAAATTGAGAATCTTCGTAGGAACTAATTCATCGTTTTATTTTGACTGAAAACTGTGAATTTTCGTTTTTCTCTTCGATTTTTCTTCTTTTCGAGGCATGAAGAAAATTCTGAAAAATTCGGTATGAAATTTCGTTTTTTTCCAGGGGGTGAAAAGGGGTGTGATCGGGGTAATGGATTGATCGATAAATTGAGAATCTTCGTAGGAACAAATTGATCGTTTTATTTTGACTGAAAACTGTGAATTTTCGTTTTTTTCTTCGATTTTTCTTCTTTTCGTTGATGAAAATTAATTCACGTGTTTCGAGCATGAAGAAAATTCTGAAAAATTCGGTATGAAATTTCGTTTTTTTCCAGGGGGTGGTAAGGGGTGCGATTGGGGTAATGGATTGATCGATAAATTGAGAATCTTCGTAGGAACAAATTCATCGTTTTATTTTGACTGAAAACTGTCAATTTTCGTTTTTCCTTCGATTTTTCTTCTTTTCGTTGATGAAAATTAATTCACGTGTTTCGAGGCATGAAGAAAATTCTGCAAAATTCGGTATGAAATTTCGTTTTTTTCCAGGGGGTGAAAAGGGGTGTGATTGGGGTTGTGGATTGATCGATAAATTGAGAATCTTCGTAGGAACAAATTGATCGTTTTATTTTGACTGAAACTGTGAATTTTCGTTTTTTTTCTTCGATTTTTCTTCTTTTCGTATATGAAAATAAATTCACGTATTTCGAGCATGAAGAAAATTCTGAAAAATTCGGTATGAAATTTCGTTTTTTTCCAGGGGGTGAAAAGGGGTGTGATTGGGGTTGTGGATTGATCGATAAATTGAGAATCTTCGTAGGAACTAATTCATCGTTTTATTTTGACTGAAAACTGTGAATTTTCGTTTTTTTCTTCGATTTTTCTTCTTTTCGTTGATGAAAATTAATTCACGTGTTTCGAGGCATGAAGAAAATTCTGAAAAATTCGGTATGAAATTTCGTTTTTTTCCAGGGGGTGAAAAGGGATGTGATTGGGGTAATGGATTGATCGATAAATTGAGAATCTAGGTAGGAACTAATTCATCGTTTTCCTTTTGGACTGGAAACTGCGAATTTTCTCCTTCGATTTTTCTCCTTTTGGTCCAGCGGACGTTTGCTCGGATGGTTTCTCGAGCTCGGGGGTTTGCAAGGAGAGAAATGAATAGAAAGGATTTTGTCTCAGCGCGGATCCTCTCTCGTGTCCGAAGTTTGAACGCTCGTGAGTATTTAGCCGAGCTGTGCTGTCCTTCTTCTTTTTTCCTTATTCGACGGTAACCAGAAGCCCAAGATCCGTGGTTTGGGGAAGCGGAAGGTGGAAGCGTGAGGGGCTGGCTGGGGGAAGAAGAGATCCGTCGGGGTGTGTTCGTGGCACGAATAGCGAAAGTACTGGCTCACTTGTTGCCTTTGTAAGGCAAGGATTCTACGAGCGTACAGCACACGAGAGGAAAGTACGTCGCTACCCTTTCCTTCGCGTTTTGCGATGCACCCCCAGCTCCTGAGCTCTGTTCTCTTTGCCATGTCCGTGTCGAGCAACACAACGAATCAAACAGTCTCCCAGCGCGATGGGCTCTTCGCTCGGCAGCGTCTCTCAGTTTCTCTCTTCTCAAACAGTGCGAGCAGCAGTTCAAATAGTCATGAAGAATTGCTGGAATGCAGCAGCTCCGAATGCAGACTGATAGAGAAAGGCACGAAGAGCAGNGGGGGGGGGGGATGGACGAGGAGAGGAGAAACAGTGGGAAACTTGGATCCTTCTCACAATCTTCTTCTTTTCCTATTCTTCTCGAGCTGCTCCATCTCCTTTTTTTATTCCTTGGTATTTCGTTGCTGTTGTTGAGCATTTTCCTATGGAAACAGCTTCTCCACCGCACCCCCGATCTTCGATTCTTCGAGATATCGACAAAGGGAGTATTTGTACGGAGGTTAATTGGTTCGGCAATGAAAAGGAATCTCGCCTGTCCTTGTTCATACACCCGAGAACGATCCATGTTGGTTTCACGGCGAGAATTGAGAATCCTACCAGCGCCAGACATCGCCATTCAAATAGCTCTCTTCATTACCCCAACTTTTCTATATCAACTGGAATACCATGAATGTGCCCTCGATGGAATCGCGAGGAATAGCATATTTTTCAATTTAATTGAAATTAATGAAAATATCGATTAAAAAAAAAAAACAAAACAAAAAAATTACGAAAGCAGCGAATTGGATCAAATCATGAAAAATTCACTATTCGCCCACGATTTACATGTGGAAAGAAAAATAAATAATCACTCTAATTGCTTTTGGCTGATTGTTTAGAAATTTGATTTAAAAAAAACGTGGAGAGTTTTGAATCGAACACGAAGCCGAATCAATACTGCCAATTAATTTCCTCCATGGGATCGTCAATTCTTTCGAAAGAAAACAAATGACAGACCGGAGGTCTTTGAGAATGCACGACGTACCGAGAACCGCGGGATGGGATGACAGAAAAAATAATTAAGAGCTAAAACAACGCAAAGATAATGAGTCGTGTACAAAAAACGAAAACCTTGCAAGAGAACTCTCTGATGCTCGTATTTCTGCGCCCTGCGATCGTTCATTGCGAACCTGCCGCATCGTTATTATTTCTCTCATTCTCTCACGTTCGTTGCAACTCGATGAATGAAAAACGTGCACCGCAGCTGAGCGATGCACTAAATATGTCTAGTAACATTTTCTTGCAACTTGTACTTTCACATCTTCGCATAGAAACTGCGAGCATAGCTCTCGATTCGGTAGAAACTGGATTATTCGCAGAAACTTTGACATCGAGTCGAAAAACATCGATTTTACGAGAAATCTGAAGCTTTATAAATACGATGCCACATTTTTTCGGAATTTATTGACACGAGAAAACATTTTTTAATTTTTTTCTACATTTTTGCACGCAAAATAGTTTTTCCCATGCAGACGAAGGGGTGCATGCGTAGCAAGCGAATATGATAAATAGAAAAAGAGAGGGAGAGAGAGAGAGAGCAAGAGCAAACGTTATCCCGCGTGGCCTTAATGATGGTTGACACAGATTTTCAACGAGTGCGGCTTGTCAACGAGGCCAACGACGGTCATGTCGTTGTCGTCGTCGTCGTCGTACCGTTCACCTCTTGGCTTGGAAGAGAAAAAGAGAAAAATTCTTGGTGCGAAAAGAGAGAGAGAGAGAGGGAGAGAGAGAGAGAGCTTTCTATAACGGAATGTCTGGCAGATCGTATATCCAATATATACGCGAGCGAGCTTCTCCCCTGCCAGTTCTCTCACACGCGATATCCAATGGAACTCGCCTTGTCGTCGCGTCTATCAGGCTTCTCCTTGCACTACTCATCTTGACCCTCTTTTATCGTCGCAGAGGGGCTGAACGTATACGAGGAACCTCGATTTCTCCGCGAGTTTATAGTCAACTCCATCAGCAGCATTAGACATGCAGCCTATGATTCTAATTGATCGCAAATATTGATTTCAACACTCTTGAAAATATTCCAAGCTCACTCTCGCGTTCATTGCAATCCCCCAATTATTTTCGTTTCGTTCTTTTATTTCAATTCCCAAGAATTTTCTTCTCTCACGAATATTTTGGCATTGCCACTCAAAACCATAAGATCGAGAATTAATCGAATTACCGAGGACATGAATTTTATGGGGTTTTCAACAAAAAAATAAAAATAAATAAGAAAATAATTTAAAAACGAAAAAACTCCGGACGTTCGACGAGAATTTTGAAAATTCCAGAAACTCTTGGTATCTACATGAGAAATCGTTGTCTTCATCCTTTTTCTTTGATCACGTGTACAATATTTACCCAATGAGTCGTGGGTGGTCACCATTGACAATCTAAAGCTTGTCGTTTAGACGAGAAGCCCACAGGCAAGCAATTCGATTTCACGTCCTCTCCAGAGTTTCTCTTTGTCATTGATGCTCAAAGGTACACACAGTGCGGAATTCGCGAAACAGGAAAACACACACATTTTCTTTACGTTTTGAAAAAAATGATTAACTCAATATTTTTTATAGAAATTCGAACAGATTTTCCAATTTTCAGTTTTTCAGTTTTTTTTACATACAAAATGGTTTGCGAGCCCAAGTTCATTCGAAAAAGTTGTTACAAATTGACTAAATAACAACGTACTCAAAATTCAAGATTGTCCGAGGAAATCTGTATTTTTTATATAATAAACAAAATTCCGAAAAAATTTAACGACCCATTTGTTTTGAAAAAGTAAATAAAGCTTCTTCGATGTTACATCGAAAGTGTATGCAAAGTTTTAAGAGGTTTCACCGTTTAGAAATGGAAATATTTAATGTAGAAAATTGCAACTTTTAACACACGCTCTTATGAGAAACTACTGAAAATCGTGATTTTTATAAATAAATATCTCGACTTCTACATGGTGAAAGCTCTTGAAATTGTGCGAACTATTAGACGTCACTATTCTCTCTGTGTGGTGGAAATTTGAAGGAATTCCATCGACAGGAAATTCCGCAAACAACGTCCTCAAGAGTGCATGATTTTTTGCAGTAAAATAAATTTCACATTGATATTTAAATGAAAATTCAGATTTTTCTACCTTTTGGTACGAAAGTCTAACTTTTGGTCAAGATTTCTGCGAGACTACTGCCCGGAGGAAGTTGCCCGATAACTCGTGCACTGATTTTTTTTTCCCAAATGCACTCACTCAAGCTTTTCAATGCATTCGATGACTTTTTTCTCGCGATTTGTTTTTTTTTTAAGCTTCTCGACGATGAGAATGTACGACAATGTTAAGGGATGTAATTGATTAATATTCACTCGGTCTGGCACGCACACACGTAGAAACTAAATTTGCAACGGACACGGACGTAATATTCACTCGGTCGAATCTTTTGCACTATCTTGTCTATTTCCGCACGTGGAAATCCCCACGTGAATAACCGGATGGCTCTCTCCCCTACGAAAATTCACGGCGGCAGACTTTGTCATAGAATTTACGTAGCCAGGGCGGTGCGGGATCTTTCCGCATGAGAGAAAGCGAGAGAACGGGATAAAGTACCGAGAGCACGAGGCTGAATACTACGAAATGGGGAAAACAAGAGAGTCCATGCCGCGAGACAGCTTCTCGACGATCCCTTCTCGTTCCGCGACGTTCCTCCACTGATCTAAATTTGGCTTCAACTCAGCCTAAATTCATGCGGCAAGTTGGCTGCATGCCCCGCATCTCCTGAACCATCTTGTGAAAATCGTAGCGTCTTAGGCCCGCGCGAGGCTTTGATAAATAATTTACGAATAAGAAAAAGATCGAGAGAGCGGATGGAGTCGATCGAGAAAATAAATTCTGCTGGGAATTCGATCGAAGGATCACTGTAAAAATTTCTACGAGAGAAATTTTCTTTCGTTGAGGATAAAATTTTTTTTTTTAATGTTTAAACAATTTCATCGACTCGAATCGTTTGTTTCAATGAAATACGATTTACTACGAGTTTGTTGTGTTTCTAGAATAAACGATACAGGTCCATGAGAAATTTGGAGAAAAATGCTGCACGCTTTTTGCGAGCGTGATACATTGAGCAGAAAATTTTCATTTCGTTGAAGAAAATTGTGCTACAAGGTTGTTGGAAAAAGGGAGAGACAGAGTGGTATAGAACACGTTCCAATCCCTTGAGATGCGTGCTCGGCAAAGCAGCATCTCGCTTTTGCCTCTGCGCTGTATCGTTGCTAGCTCCTGCC
>JBAJMU010000004.1:14590255-14604559 GCA_037952995.1 Hyposoter didymator | reverse complement strand
CAGCTCGGTGTGTTCGACTATACAAGAAAACCGTAGCTACTACGCGAAGACGAGAGAGTTAAACTTTTCCTCAGAGTCTATCCCCATGGGACGACCGCAGCACAGTGCTTATATCGAAATAGAGCTCCGCAGACGATACTAAAATCTTTGAGCAACTTTTGGCCGCTGAGCCTGCTTCCTCCTACACTTTATAAAAATAAAAAAAATATATATATAGATAAATAGAAAAAAGACAAGTGCATACGTCGTGTACGTTGATAGATAAAATTGGCAATGAATTTATTCTCATGCGGAGTAGGAAATCCTCTGAATAATGCTCTGGCTCATTGATAAGTTTTCTTCGCCAATGATTCCCATTCATTATTACGGAACAAAAATCGTTTGGAATGTAAAATCGAAACGTTCATAACTCGAGAACGGTTTGAGCTACAGGGCTCCCGTTTTGCACAGATTTTAATCTGTACAGGCTCTTCGTTCTCTGTGAATTTTGTTGCAATTGCTAGAAAAATACGAATTTTATGGAATTTTGAAATTTTCTAAAAAAGGGTGTCGACGCTCTAACTTTCGCAAATTTTAAGATTTATTAATAATTTTTTTTTTATAAGCAGAGTATTATAATAGGAAGGTTGGTATTGAATTTGGGAAATATTGATTGAACGGTTGAAATTTTATGATTTTTCGAATTTTACGAAATTTTGAGTTTTTTTGAAAAATCGTCCAACCGCTCTAATTTCTGCAAACTTTTTAAGATATTGTGTACAAATCTGTACTTCCTCTTCACTTTCTAGTTAAATTATCGCAATTATTTAAAAAAATACGAATTTTGCGACATTTTGAAATTTTCCAAAAAATGCTCTAACTTTCGCAAATTTATTTATTAGTTATTATTATTTATTTATTATTCATTTATTCATTTATTCATTTATTTATTTATTCATTTATTTATTTATTTATTTATTTATTTATTATTATTTATAAATTTACTTTAAAAAATACGAATTTTGCGACATTTTGAAATTCTCCAAAAAATGCTCTAACTTTCGCAAATTTAAAGATTTATTACCAATTTTTAATCATAATAGGAAGGTTGGTATTGAATTTGGAAAACATCGATTGGTCGGTTTAAATTTAATGATTTTTCGAATTTTACGAAAATCTGAGTTTTTTTGAAAAATCGTCCAATCGCTCTATTTTCTGCAAACTTTTTAAGATATTGTGTACAAATCTGTACTTCCTCTTCACTTTCTAGTTAAATTATCGCAATTATTTTAAAAAATACGAATTTTGCGACATTTTGAAATTTTCAAAAAAATGCTGTCGACGCTCTAACTTTCGCAAATTTGAAGATTTATTACCAATTTTTAATCATAATAGGAAGGTTGGTATTGAATTTGGAAAACATCGATTGGTCGGTTTAAATTTAATGATTTTTCGAATTTTACGAAAATCTGAGTTTTTTTGAAAAATCGTCCAATCGCTCTATTTTCTGTATAAGTCTGTCCTTCTTTTTTCTTTTCAAATATTTATAATCATTAATTCGCTTAACACGATCAGACACACAGGAATAATGCTTCGTACATGGTAATTAATTCGCGAATCGACGCATGGCTTGGCGGTCATCCAACCAAGTATTGAGCCTGCCGGAGGCAGCACCTTTGGTGATGATGGCTGGAGCTACGCACCCAATGTGCTGTGAGTTATTATTTTAATGAATTCTTCAAATACGAATAACGAGGCGAAGCATATTTACACCGGAAGATATTTCCCCATGAATATATACGGAGTTTTTGAGCGGAAATTATTTCGCTCCATCCATATGTATTCCCGATAAACTTGCACCGTTCACCGCTCGTAGAAATAACTCTTTTCATTCGAAAAAATATAAAAAGGTGAAAAAGAAGGCGCGATCTGCGAGGAGAGAGGCTCCGATCCGCGCTTTAAAATCAAGCAGTGTAAATCGTGTTCGATCTGCACGTAGGAATTACTGTGGAATTAGTTCAGCTCAAGGTGTTGCGAGTGCTTATTGAAA
The DNA here is from genome assembly GCA_037952995.1 of Hyposoter didymator. Taxonomy (NCBI): domain Eukaryota; kingdom Metazoa; phylum Arthropoda; class Insecta; order Hymenoptera; family Ichneumonidae; genus Hyposoter; species Hyposoter didymator. The sequence goes on along the minus strand of JBAJMU010000004.1, from coordinate 14,602,530 downwards.
TGGACAATGTTTTCATACCGGAAATGAGAAAAAACCTGAATTTTCTGACGATGGAGTAAATTAAACTTCCGAACGATAGAAAAGTTCTCGCCAGACTTTTCGCCAGAGTTTTTATTTGAATAAATAATCGGTCTATACCGTGCAGCTGTTGTCAATTTTCAATAGGGACCAACTTTTTCCGGACTATTCTTTCAATTCCGTAGTGTCTGCGCACTGAAAATTAAATTTTGTCAAAAAACTTCAAAATTTTGTGTTCAACGAGGTAAACTAAACATTTTTCGACATTTTCGAAAAGTTCATTATTTTGACAATATTTTTTATTTCTAAGGGAACTGTCAGCAAAATTTGCGATTGGAATGACAAAAATTTGCTTTCGAAGAAACTTTCCAGAATATTTTTTGCTCCAACGACAACATTTTAGTGATTTTTCGAAAATACGTTTAGTCGAACGTATCGAATTTTTTTTTCAGGCCAAAAAACGAAAACTGTTGCGTATAAAAATTGGAATAAAAAATTCGACCGATAAGTGGAGAGAAATTTGAAAAATCTCTCGTAATTAAAACATTTGAGGAGAGTGGCCAGTTGCGATTATAAAGAAGAAGAGGAAACACGGTTTGGGTTTTTATTGGCTCTTGGAAATTCAGGCGTGAGAATTGACGAAGAGATCGGTCTGAAAGGAGCTCGTGGTTCGAATAATAGAAGCAGCACGAATAAAAGAAAAAAGACTCACACGAAGGCACGCATGAGAATGCAATTTCTTGAAACGATTTTAATTTGACGAGAGGAATGTTATTACACGATTTTCCAGGATTTCTGTAAACGCAAAGTTTTCTTTAGTAACAGTGCGAGGGGCTGGCCCTCGACAGAGACCACTCGATTTTCCCTCCGGCTCTATTTTCCTGGACCGTTCTCGTCTCCCGGATTCCACTCAATCTTGATCCCTGAATAATTCTCGCACCTTTCACCTCGGCTTCCCTATTCATCTATTTTTTTCCACATTCATGCGACACATTTATCTCGTACATTTTTTTTATCGACCTGCTCGCTTCTCTCTGCTTCCCTGGCTCTCCATTCATCCACGTTCGCTTCTACGTTTCTTCTAAAAATATATTTAATCCCAAATCCCGCGGTCGGCACATTCGGTCCCGAACTTTCCCAAAAAAAAAAAAAAAAAATGTAATCCCTGCAGCGATAACGTTCGGACAAAAATACAAATTCATTGTCCTCATCGATCGATAAATTTTCAATGGGAAACGCAATTTTCATTATTATCCATCAATTTTCATGTGGAAAGAAATTTTTTTTTCGCGGATGAACGAAAATTTTCTGGAGTCTCGAATTCAGCGAGGTCAACGATCGGCGATGCCTCGATTTTTCATTCTCGAGCTGATTTTTGCACCGAGAATTGCCAGCTCCTTGGAAGGGGGTTAAACTTGCAAGTCTTAACGTCTCGATAGATACACGAGATTGTTCATCGCGTACATAAGTTGCGAGAGGTGGCCACGAAACAGCTGAGGTTTTCCTCGAGACTCACTCCCCTCGACGATGTCACGAGTAAAAAAGTTCTCCCAAGAGTCCTCGAGGATCGAATTTTTAATACCAAACGTGTGTCCACGTATCGCTGCAATAAATAACGTGGGAACGTCGATTCTCTGCAACATTTCCATAAATATAAATATCTCCAAAAACTCATAATCGTTTTGTGGAAAAATAGTGCAAAAAAATATACTATCGCGGCATGATAAATGATGCGAATGTAAAAAAAGTTATCGAGAGATGGCTCAATGGGATTATTCAAAATTTCTCGTTTCTCAACTCAGCCAGATAACTCGTTTAAATTTTATGATTTTTCGAATTTTACGAAATTTTGAGTTTTTTTTTTAAATTGTCCAACCGCTCTAATTTCTGCAAACTTTTCAAGATATTGTGTACAAATCTGTACTTCCTCTTTACTTTCTAGTTAAATTATCGCGATTATTTTCAAAAATACGAATTTTGCGACATTTTGAAATTTTCAAAAAAATCCTGTCGACGCTCTAACTTTCGCAAATTTAAAGATTTATTACTAATTTTTAATCACAATAGAAAGGTTGGTATTGAATTTGGAAAATATCGGTTGAACGATTCGAATTTAATGATTTTTCGAAATTTTACGAAAATCTGAGTTTTTTGAAAAATCGTCCAACCGCTCTAATTTCTGCAAACTTTTCAAGATATTGTGTACAAATCTGTACTTCCTCTTCACTTTCTAGTTAAATTATCGCGATTATTTTCAAAAATACGAATTTTGCGACATTTTGAAATTTTCAAAAAAATGCTGTCGACGCTCCAACTTTCGCAAATTTAAAGATTTATTACTAATTTTTAATCACAATAGGAAAGTTGGTATTGAATTTGGAAAACATCGATTGGTCGGTTTAAATTTAATGATTTTTCGAAATTTTACGAAAATCTGAGTTTTTTGAAAAATCGTCCAACCGCTCTAATTTCTGCAAAATTTGCAAGATATCGTGTAAAAGTTTGTACTTTCTCTTCACTTTCTAGAAAAATTGTCGAATTTCTATAATTTAAATGAAAAAACAAAAAAAAAACGCTGCAAATTTTAATTTGCAGCGTTTTTTCCTCGTCCACAGACCGATCGAAATATCTTAACCTTAAAGTTGATTAAGCCGAAAAATTTGTACGATTATTACGGACGTTTGAAGCCAAGATTCGATGGCGCAGTTGCAGCTGAACTCGGAGGCAAATTCCAAACTAAACAAGACTCCTTTATCGTCATATATTTATATACTCTCTGGGTAACATATATATGTTGACTATATTATGTATATTAGTCGATTATATATTTAGTAGAATAAAGGAGGTACGGGGTCGAGTATGATGGGGAAGCGCGCAAGGAGGGTGAATGGTTCGGGGCTGGATGCAGCAGTCGATGGGCAAGTGGGGTGCGATATTCCATGTGGCAGGTTAGCGCGTTATAACGCGGCTGTCACCGCTCTGCTGGCTTGTAACGTGTAATTCAGCGACGCTACGTGCCCCTCGGGTTATCCGTGGGCAGCGTTGAAATTGCCAAGCACTTTATTTCCTCGGGAACGAGCTAACAGCGGTGGGATTCATGGTTGCGCACCGGTTATGCTTCGAATGGGAGAGTGAGAGAGAAAAAAGTTAGGAATCGCCGTACCGAATGGCGATATCCTGGGAATATATAAATATACGTTGGTGCGAAGTATTTAACAGGTTCGTGGAGCGATTATTATATTGATATTCCTCAAACTTCGAATCGATCGAGTTTTGAAAAAAAAAAAAAAAAAAAATTGAAGTAATTGTTGCAAAATTTTGTTGATAAGAAAAGTGAACGAGTGACGTGCTAATTAAGGAAGGTAATGAAGAGTAATTAACAAAAAAGTAGTCACACCTCGAGAATTAATTTAAAAAAAAAAAGGAAAAGTGACCAAGTCGTGAATAGAAAGTGAGCAGGAGTCTGACGTTTTATTTGGCGTTCAGGGATTCGGGCTTTTCCTCGAGGGAGCGCAGCAAAGCTCCGACACGTTAAAAACAAAGAGATGAAAGGATGATTAAAAAATATATACGTATGAAAAATAATAATGAGCTAGTTTTCGAGGAAAACGAATTAAAACTTTCACGACAAACATGAAAAACAAAAAGACAGCGACGAGCTTGATGATGTTCTAGCTCCGGGGGTGTAAACGAGAGATTGTCACGATAAAATACGATACGATGATAAAATCATAACGTTGGACAAAAAATGAAGGATTTATATTTTAAGGGCTGCCCTAGCTTTGCGTCAACGGTCTCGGCAGTAATCAACATTTTTCTTCGTTTTCCTGTATATCGCCTTTTTTTCAAGTCCAATTAAAATATTCCCCCTTCACCGCGATGACTGGTCGGCTCATACCGAATTCAGTGACATTCGTTCAACGAAAACAAAATTTTGTTGAAAAAGATGGAAATTTTGTTCGATACGTTCGACTAAACGTTTTTTTTTGAATAATTCCAAAAATAGTGTCATCGCAGCAAGAAATATTCTATAAAGTCTCTTCGGAAGCTAATGTTTGTCGTTCCAATCGTAAATTTTGCTGACAATTCCATTAGGAACCAAATATTCTGCCAAAATAATGAAAATTTTGAAATTATCGAAAAATATTTAGTTTGCCGTGTTCAACAAAATATCGAGCATTTTTAACAAAATTTTATTTCCAGTGTTATTAAAAAGATATTTTCTCGGGAAGCCTTTCCTGCTTTTGGCACATTTAATGGGCAATATTTCGAAAATCAGGGGGTGCCGAATCCTTTGCTATCAGCGGTCAAACTTTTATTTATATTTTGCAACTTGGCGCCGCACGATTGACAGAAGATAAATTGGTAAAAAACGATTCAACGGCCTCGCGTACGAGGATAAATATTAAAAAGCAAAGAGTGAGCTCGTCGAATAGTCTCCCGTGTTAAAACGCGTATGGAAAAAGCCAACGTACATAAAATTTCCATTTCAATATCGCACGAGAGGCGGTCTCGTTCACAGAGGTAAATATATATTATCGTAAATGTATAGTGAAGAATATCGAGCGATGATGATCAATACATGTTTATTACACCGTTGGAAAAAATATCTGCATATATTCGACCAAAAGGTCGAATCACGAGGGAGAGAGAGGGAAATGACACTGAAAAGAAAATTTTGTTGGAAAAGATCGATATTTTGTTCGAAACGTTCGACAAAACGTTTTGTTTGAATAATCCCAAAAATTGTGTCATCACAGCAAGAAATATTCTGTAAAGTCTCTTCGGAAGCAAATTTTTGTCGTTCCAATCGTAAATTTTGCTGACTATTCCATTAAAAATCAAATATTCTGCCAAAATAACGAAAATTTTGAAATGATCGAAAAATATTTAGTTGGCCGTGTTCAACAAAATATCGACGATTTTCAACGAAATTTTATTTCCAGTGTACAGAAAAAAGTAGCAAGCGGTTTATGGTGGAGGAAAATCTGTCAAAATGTCTGGAAAGAATACGAAGCAGATTTTTATTAATCGCGAAAAATAATTCTGTTCAGTCCATATCAGTTAATTACACTGAAAAGAAAATTTTGTTGGAAAAGATCGATATTTTGTTCGATACGTTCGACTAAACGTTTTTTTTTGAATAATCCCAAAAATTGTGTCATCGCAGCAAGAAATATTCTATAAAGTCTCTTCGGAAGCAAATTTTTGTCGTTCCAATCGTAAATTTTGCTGGCAATTCCATTAGAAACAAAATATTCTGCCAAAATAACGAAAATTTTGAAATTATCGAAAAATATTTAGTTGGCCGTGTTCAAAAAAATATCGAGCATTTTAAAAAAAATTTGATTTCCAGTGGAGAGTCTGGGATTGACGAACTCGGTGATTTCTCTTCTTCTGGTCCTGTTTCTTCTTCTTCTCGGTGTCGTCAGCTTTTTTGCAGCCGGCGATAGAAAGAGAGAGAGAGAACGGGGTCGATTCCGGCTCGTTACATTTGAATCGGGCGTCAGGACGCTTCGAACGAGGCCGAGCCCTGCTCCCGAAACATCCCTCACTCACACCCCCCCCACGTTTTTTATTCTTTCGCTCAGTCGCGTCTCCTCGTTTTTTCTCTTTACACCCGCGCCCCTTGGTCCATCAGGCAGCCTGGGATCGACGCGCTAATGGGATTTTCGATATTCGAGACGTTGCGAATCTCCGCGCGACACGTTTAAGCAAACGGGCTGGAAGAGTTTGTCGAACGCGATGGACGGCACATCCATTTTATTTTTCCCTCCTCCAATCTCTCTCTCTCCCTCTTCCTTGTCATCTTTTTTATTTCCTTGCCCCCAAATTCGTCCTTCCTATTGAATATTACTGCGTGACGTGTTCAACCATCGAAATCTATTTCTTCGTGGAGTCACGACCCCTAAATGCCCCGATCCTCGGAGGACCGGAAACTACGACAAGAAAATCCATCAACCCTGCTGCCCAAAGTTACGAGTCAACTTTTGCAGCAAATGCAACAAAAAAAAAATGGAAAATCAATTAAAAATTCATCGTAAAATCAAATTTCCTTGGACCAACGAAAACGCCGAGTTTCCAAAAAAATCTCACACCACAGTGCATCGTCCTGCAAATGCTCAAACGTTCGTCACCCAAATTTCGTTTTCCACGCATTTTTATTCGTCGCGCTCATTTCCAGCAGCTCGATCGTGTAAATTTTGGGAGGAACGTGTTTTGCGACAAAAAATTGATGCACACAATCGTTGCTTTGAATTCGTACGCGTGGACAGCTCCACAAATAGCTAAAGTTAATTGTAAGCAATGTCGAGTGTGTGATACTCGATTTATTAAAAAGTGACAGTGCGGTCGCGATGGGCCACTCGGTATTTACGTCCCCGCGTGTACTTGATAAATATATAGTTATTTATACAATATCCACACACACACAGACACACACATCTCAATATTCACGCACACACACACATTGGTAGTGATAAAATTTTGTCATATGATATGCGTGACAGTTTCTATCGTGTCCGGACCACGTTTCGGCAGATACGGTTTGTATATATGCCTCGATCGACCGGTCCGTTTTCATTAGGTAGTTCGCGAAACGTCGCGAATACAATACTCTTTGCTCATCCCTCCTCCTCCTCCTCCTCCTGGTAACCTGTCGATCCTCGACTTTGTACTGATTGAGCTATGTATCAAAATGCAATTCGAAGTTTGCTGGGAGGATACAAAATATTATTTGCATTCGTATTGAAATACTCTCCAAATGATTTGCTTAAGAAATTGGAAAAAAAAATTCATTAATTCACGCAAAAATTTGTTGGGAAATGCAAAAAATGAGGAAGATTTTTTTTTCTTTTTTCTTTTTTTTTATTCGAAAGATTTATCAATATAACTTTTCGTTTATTTGAGATTAGATGCTGTTTCTTGTAATGTCGATGCTGAGTGCATGCTTTCAGGATGTTGTGCCAGGATCGACGTCCCTGAAGGTTTTCATACTCGCTGGAGACTGGAGCATCGTAGTTTTGCTGGATCTAAAAAGTTTCGTTCAACTTTTGTGACGTTTTGTTCAGAACAACACAATCATTCATTCGCACACAGGGTCGCAATAAGCAAAATTTTGTGTTTTTTTCAGCGTTGAATGAATTTTTTTTCGATTTTTTTTTTCAAATTCAAATTTAGTCAACGATTTTATTTTTTATGGTGTGTTTATTATTTCTGCAATGAAATTCGATGATTTCGTCCTCACAACGATCGCAGAAATTTTTTTTAGATTTTTCCTTAATTTTTGAAGCAAAAAATTTTTTCGAAATTGAGTTTTTACGTTTTGTCATTTGCTACGAGATATAAAGCGAATTCAATTATCTCGTGTTGTTTTATTTTCATTGTTTGTTTTATTTTTACGAGGCGGATATGGATTTGGTCGATAGAAACAAAAAGTATCGAGTGTCTCCATCCGGTGAGCTCGAAGAAACTGTCCCGTTCAGCTGTTGACAACGTGACACTCTTAAACGTTAAATGGAGGGCGGTGAAAATGGATAGGAACGTCGTTTCTACTTGGCCCCGTCAACACTGAACACATCGAGGGAGGAGGAGGAGGTTCGTTTGGACGCTATGGGGGAAAGCAAGTGGCCACGAAAGTCTCCGAGTCACAGAGACGGGCAGGATTAGCTTCACGAGAATTGCATGAAACACTTCTTCTCCCTGCTGGGCTTTTCACGAGCTTTGGCCAGCTCGAGCGCGTTTCCTCTCCTCCTTTTCCTTGGCTTTCTCTAGAATTTCGTCCGCACACTTTCATCTCACAACGATAAATCTATAAACGCTGACGCACATGAAAATATCCGAGTTTACGACATGTTGGAGCATCCTTTAAAACAATACATCAATATTTTAATGAATTATAAAGTTTAATGTTTCGATTAATCATGGAAATGGAGAAAATCGTTTTTCCTTGGATGGGACATAATAATGGCTGATTGATAGTCCATTAGGAGAAATTGAAATGGGATGTACCGTGCACGGGAAATAAAATTTTGTTAAAAATGTTCGATATTTTGTTGAACACGACCAACTAAATATTTTTCGATAATTTCTCAAAATTTTCGTTATTTTGGCAGAATATTTAGTTTCTAATGGAATTGTCAGCAAAATTTACGATTGGAACGACAAAAATTCGCTTCCGAAGAGACTTTATAGAATATTTCTTGCTGCGATGACACAATTTTTGGGATTATTCAAACAAAACGTTTAGTCGAACGTATCGAACAAAATATCGATCTTTTCCAACAAAATTTTCTTTTCAGTGTAATTAATTGATATGGACTGAACAGAATTATTTTTCGCGATTAATAAAAATCTGCTTCGTATTCTTTCCAGACATTTTGACAGATTTTCCTCCACCATAAACCGCTTGCTACTTTTTTCTGTACACTGGAAATAAAATTTTGTTAAAAATGGTCGATATTTTGTTGAACACGACCAACTAAATATTTTTCGATAATTTCTCAAAATTTTCGTTATTTTGGCAGAATATTTAGTTTCTAATGGAATTGTCAGCAAAATTTACGATTGGAACGACTAAAATTAGCTTCCGAAGAGACTTTATAGAATATTTCTTGCTGCGATGACACAATTTTTGGGATTATTCAATCAAAACGTTTAGTCGAACGTATCGAACAAAACATCGATCTTTTCCAACGAAATTTTGTTTTCCGTGTGCAGAGTATCGTTTGACGTAATTTTCATCGTTTTTCCAACGATTGAAATAATCGTTTGCACGCTGAACATCGAAATGGATCAACAACGAAGGGGAATTGTTCGGAAAAAATCAAAAAACCTCGAAAAATTTAGACCCACGATGCACGAAAAAAGTTTTCGTGCGTGTGCTCGTGAAAATTCTCTGATTTCATTCTGTAAAGTGAATTTTGTCATGAGATAATGATAAAAATCTCCTCCTGTCACATGGAAAGAAGAAAATGTAAAATAGGTCATACACAGTTGTTCCTTTCGCGTATTGATGACGTTCAATACGATGACGATTAATTATGCAACGAGAGAACCTCGAGAGATGAATTCTTAATGAATTTTTCTGATGTTTATGAATGTGTGTATATATATATAGTTATGAAGAATTCCTACTCCGACTCTGAGAACTTGTTTATTTCTTGCCCCCCCTTTTCTTCTTATTATTCATTTCCTTCGTTTCGCATCCTTGCCTCTTTTTTTTGCGTTTACGCTTTGTTAATTCTCACTGCTGCATCTGGGCCGTCTTTTTCCTTGCTTCGTTCTCTTCCTTTCTTGACTATACCCTCGACCTCGCGGTATCTTCGTTAGTGGCGGGATTAATTAAGAAATATTTCATCGTCGAGTATAAAATAGTGAGGCGAATACAACAAAGTCACGGAGTCTTAATGCTATTCGTACGTTTCGTGAAGACATTTTTGTTCCTTTTTCCTTCGCGTTTATAAATGCGAATGACATTTTTTTCAAAAATCAGCTTTTTTACGAATTTTACGAAAAAAAAATGGAACGAACGTCATTTTTTTTGTGAAAATTTGTTTTTCACTCGATCGTTCATTCGGTTTCATCCATTAATCGAATATCAACACGAGCTAATATTCGCTGTTTTTCAAACTGAACGTAACTTAATTCCAAGTTGGATTATCCAATTCCCTGGGGAATTCCATTCATCGTTACCGCATAATTAGATTTCGATATGTGGCTGCGAAACACACACCCCATGGCCTTACGTTACATACCGTAAATTTCATTACACATTCACGACTTGGCAATAATCGATTATAATTTCGAAGCTCATGGTTACAACGTTCATAGAATTTTATTCATTTTTTGTCCGTTTTGAAATGCATCGCGAATCCTCGTGGACAGTGAGCCAGAGGCATTCGGCGGTAGGTATGGAAAATATTTTGATAAATATTTTTACACGGGGTCCAAAACACCCCGAGTCTCATCTCGAGAATAATTTCCACGACTTAATTTTGAAGTTTGAGAATAATTTGATTGCAAATTATTGTAAAATTAATTTTTCGTGTTTTTAACAGAAAATTTAAAAATGTGAAAAGTCGTTGTGCTGTTTCGGTAAATCGGTAATTGGCAAAAATATCACAATGGAACACTGAAAATAAAATTTAGTTAAAAATGGTCGATATTTTATTGAACACGAACCAACTAAATATTTTTCGATAATTTCAAAATTTTCGTTATTTTGGCAGAATATTTGCTTTCTAATGGAATCGTCAGCAAAATTTACGATTGGAACGACAAAAATTTGCTTCCGAAGAGACTTTATAGAATATTTCTTGCTGCGATGACACAATTTTTGGGATTATTCAAAAAAAACGTTTAGTCGAACGTATCGAACAAAATATCGATCTTTTCCAACAAAATTTCCTTTTCAGTGTAATTAACTGATATGGACTGAATAGAATTATTTTCCGCGATTAATAAAAATCTGCTTCGTATTCTTTCCAGACATTTTGACAGATTTTCCTCCACCATAAACCGCTTGCTACTTTTTTCTGTACACTGGAAATAAAATTTTGTTAAAAATGNNNTCGATATTTTATTGAACACGAACCAACTAAATATTTTTCGATAATTTCAAAATTTTCGATATTTTGGCAGAACATTTGGTTTCTAATGGAATTGTCATCAAAATTTACGATTGGAACGACAAAAATTTGTTTCCGAAGAGACTTTATAGAATATTTCTTGCTGCGATGACACAATTTTTGGGATTATTCAAAAAAAACGTTTGGTCGAACGTATCGAACAAAATATCCATCTTTTCCAACAAAATTTTATTTTCAGTGAATAAAAAGAGTTTTTGACGCGATGGTACGTTACGAACACGTCAATTTTTGGGCTGTTGAAATTTTCGTAATTCTCCAACGTGGACCAACCAGCCAGAACAGTTGATTCTCATATATTGGAAGCATCGAGTTATAAACTCGTCAGCTATTCCGATTGAGAATTAGATCGAGGTGAAATTCAACATCCAGTGTTATTAGCATCAAGGATGACAGCTCTCTCCGGCCCAATGCAATTTGCTTCGCAGTCCTTCACTGGTACAAGCACAGAAAAGCGTACACACACACACACACTACTTTTTCGCAGTAAGCTTGGTGAAAATAAGAGAATAAAAAGCAGGAGAAATTGTAGGAGTGAGATGAACGAGAGGAGAAGCGAGAGGGAGAGAGAAGGGAAAGTGCCCTCGAGAAAGGGGCGAATGAGTTTATTATGTCGGTTTTCGCATCTCGTGCGGCATGCATTTCTTTCTCTCTCTTTTTCCACTCGTTGGGGATGATTTATGAAGCGTGATGCCCACCGCGATAACTTTTCCTCCTGGCGTACTTTTCGTAGACTTTGTTTTATTTTTTTGAGCACATTTTTTTGCTGCCCTTCGAACAAGGCTTTACCCTCGATGAAAGTTTACCACCCACGCAGATACAATAAAAGCTTCTAGTTCTTTTAGTAGCACGAGCCTGGACACCCGAAGTTCGATAGTCTCGTTATTTGTTGGACACGATATGAAGAGAAAGTGGAGAACAAAAAAAAAATTGTAATTTTTGACGTTTCTGGCTTATTTATTATTTTTTTTTTTTGGAAATGCTCGAATCGCATCGAGCCTCGTTCTACGATTCCATCGTGGTCACGAACCACGGAACAACTCGCATGGCTTTATTCGGAATTCCGGTCAGGAGCTATGCGTGAGATCACGGAATTAGAAGCACCGAGTGATCGATCAAGTCAGGAGAGAGAGAGGGAGACAGAGGGAAAGAGGATTCTGTGTAATCGCCTCGGCTCTTTCTCATTGTCCCATAAAAGCTGAAAAAATGAAGGTCCCAGATGTTCCGAATGGATGACTAATTGTTTTATCAAATTGACTTGATGTTTTTCTATGGATATGAAAAAATTATGCCATCTCGTTAACCTGATATATTTTTTTTTCCAATATCCACGCATTTCCTTTATGTCGATGCGTAGTCCTTGGAACGTTTCCTCGAGAAGGTAGCCCTGTCGCTTCACACTGGCCATACCGTCGATCGTACTCGTGACTTGCAAAATTGACATTTTTAACGAATGCTAAAAAAATCATTTTCAATAACTGAAATTTTCCACGAGTAAATAATGTAACGAACGTTCTGATTTTATTAGAAAAATGAAAAAAATTTATTCCAACGATTCACGTAGTATTTCTATAGATTTGACATTAAGCGACGTTGGTTCTTTATCCATCT
>JBAJMU010000004.1:14575902-14587308 GCA_037952995.1 Hyposoter didymator | reverse complement strand
AACTGTTTCCAAAGACGACCAATGGGGCTGGAGGAGCTTCTTCAAAGAAGCCTTTTCCAACCTGCTGCCTTGGCTTAGCTTTCAAACAACGAATCTTGGAATAACTTCAAACAGTTTGAACTAACGAATTTGTCAAGATGCGAGTCATTAGAAGCTCAAAAGCTTCTTTTCATTGATGGAAAATGACGTTCGTCATTCTTTCGAGCAGCTTCTTTCGCAAAGTACTCATTGGAGTTTCCCTGCTGACTCGGCTCAGTCTCAAATGATGTAAATACGTTGAATCGTGTGTAAAAATGACGAGTTGCTGGGAATCCACATTGGCAGACCCGATGATCAATCAAGTTCTGCTGCCAACATCATTGGCATCGTCTGACCGGAAACTGGTACACAGCTATCCATTCATAGCGGAGCTCAGGGTCCTACGCCCTGATTCTTCACTGGGGAATATCTTATTTGAAGTTAGCATGTCGTCTGATGCAGCATCCGCTTAAAGTTGTTATTCCATGCAGAGTTGAGTCAGTCAGACTGACTGTTGAAGTGGTGGCGAAACGGGGTTTCCATCTTTTGCGTCGTTCGCGTCTCGACTGCCAGCCGCTTTCATCCCATAAGAGAACGAACCACCTCCCTTAGCGCGCGCGGCTATATACTTTTGCCTTGGCTTGCATCCCTGTCTGTTGTGGGTGGTTGGTGCGCGGGATCGATAGTGGAGGGTGGTAGGGGTTGGCGGCGGCAACGGCCGGCTAGGATGGTGGAGATGCCGGCACGAGAGTGCCGCACCAACAGCTCTCGCTTGCTCGTTCTCTCTCTTCCTCTTTACCACTACCCTACCAACAAAATCGGGGTGGGTCGCTGAACGGACTGTTGGGAAGGTGGACGCACGATGCTTGCTGCTGGGTGCTGGAAAACGTGGATTCTCGTTGCATCTCTCTCTGGCTTGCTATCCCTTCCAGCCTTCATCCTTTTCTATATACGTGTGTTCCTATACGCTGGGTTAGAATTTCTGCGTCGGAGCGAAGGTTGCCGCGGCCGCAGCCTCTGCTGGCGCACACTCTGCTACGCTGGTCCAGTCGTCGTTCCTCTCTGCGAAGGAACGAACGTTCCGCAAGCGCGCTTCTAACTTACGCGTGTCACCGCGCGCGTACCAGTGTTCGACCTTCTGTTTTCTAGTTTCTTGACACTATGTCATCCATTTATCATCCATGTGACCTTTTTAACGAACCATTTCATTTCCTTTGAAACCTCCCGAGACACAGTTCGGTGTGACAGCAGCGACGCGTTGATTCTCGTTACTGCACGAGATTCATTGTGGATTTAGGGTCAAGTGTTGAACATCGTTGTGTCGCGTGGTGCTAATTCGCCAGAATAATCGCCGGACATGCGGACAAGATTACATTCCTCGCGAACGCCTTCGAGTTCCGTTTTACCTTGGGATTCGTGTCAGTGATCTCGCCAAGTACAAAAGATCCTGATCCTTTGACAGCTGTCATCTTGCCACCTTTTTGGAATTCTTCCCCAAAGCGATTACGCCAAAGTTTTCCTGCTTTTTTCAAACTCGCATTTCATCAAAATCGTCCTACCAAGAGTTCCGGCACTGACCAATTAGGTGAGTTCTCACGAAACTACTTCGCCCCTGATTTGCCCAATTTCACTGCCATCCGATGATCCCGGACTCCGATCTACTTGACAGTTGTCAAGGCTTGTCCGCGAGCTTGTCAACCTTCGGATAAAGTCAACACGTGCTCGTCCCACCAGGCTCACCAGGTTCAAACTATTTCAGAAGCATTCCTCAGTTTATCAGGAAAAATAACTCACCCAATTGATGGTCAGATCGAAGCCAATGACTAATTCGTTCAATCAATCAATTCGGAATGTCAAATTGCTATAAATTGCTATTGTTTTGTTTCTACTCGTTCGGATAGTGTACACGACTGATTACCATTCAGCAAGTAATGCGTGAATACGTGTGACACGTTTGAAATAATTACAGGAGCATATACAGGACACGTAGAGTGGCTAGACCACAAAGGGGTCGATTGTCCGAGCTGCTTCGTTACAGAATTTCGTTGCTCGAAACTGTGGTTATAGTTTTACCGGAGTGCAACGTATAATGATATCGTATCTCGCTTTCCGCTCACGTACACCTAAGCGGCAAATTATTCAACGGACATACTTAGCGCGAAATTAGCATGGCGTTGAAATAATCCATCGCGTTTAAAGGATGTCAAGTTAATGTGGACAAGATTCAACTTTTACTCGTGGCCATAGCTGGACGAGTTCAATTTTTTCTTTCGGATAAACAGAAGCGCGTGTAGGTTTCTGTACGTGGAATGGATTGGGGATTAATTGCTTTTCCAGCTCCAAAGCGAAGAGAATGGAAGAATTTTCGAATTCAGATGAAAATGCCTGACGTTTTTTTTTTCCTGATTGGCCGACAAAGTTGTTTCGCGATGACATTGTGTTTGCGTGCTCCGAAAAGTACAGCAACCTCTTTTTTTTTTGCCAATTATTTTTCCATGTCAATGAACTTGAAATACGAAGAAAAAAAAACTTGATAAAAAGATTTTTTGTACGGATTATTGTCCCCATTTTCTGGTCAATCTGAAAAGAACATTTGACAGCGTTTTTCCGCACGATTAGCATAGTTTTTCCGCTTTTTCAAATGTTCCAAATGGACCCGGGGATTCGCGAGGGTTGCACGCAATGTTTTTGTACAATGGAGTGGTGGCTTGCTCCCCGCGAATGGCAACATCGTGACCACGCGAGGGACCCAGAGATCACGACTCTTGGCTGCGTTGAACACGACATCCCCTTTATTCCCATTTCGTGAAACTATCAATCGTTGATTAGTCGCGTTTAGTTGAGCTTTTTTGAAAAAAAAGAGCAAAAAATCAGGGAATACCGATTCGAAACCAAGCGGATTTTTGTGACGTTGAAAATTTTTGGAATTTTTCGTACAAACGTTTAGTGTTGTTGATAAAATGTAATTGCATCCGAGGATTTAGTGATTCGCGAGCTACTCTAATTCGAGAATCTGAATTCAACAATTTTCCTCTCCATTTCGTTTGTTTTTATCGGATTTTTGAAAAAAGCTCCAATTTTTTTTTAAACACATTCTGATTTTCGTTGGCTTCCAACTCTCGTTTCATCCCTTTACAATTTTCCCGAACAATCGGAACCATTATAAATTTACATATATTTCACACCATCGCCGGCAAAAGTTCCTATCGGGATCCGGACGAATGTAGAAAATATATACTCCCCTTCTCTCTATATCAACACACACACACACACACACAAACATATATATGTATATGTTTTGGTTTATGTACAGTAGACTCAAGTGGTTACGTGGAGTCTGCCATTTTCCCAGCACGATTTGCATATCAATGAATATTAATCGAAAGCATTTATTAAGCACAAATTGAAACTCAAACAGTTGGTACACCGTCGCCCTCCGGAGACGCAGACCAAGCTACTCTTTCAAGCCGCTCCCGGAATTATATTTATATACGTACTATGTACACATTTGTAAAGGTATATACACGTTTGTGTAGTTATATACATATCGCCCGATTGAGAATAAGGATCAAGAGAAATCCAGTATTTTCTACCTCCACGCTGAGAATGAAATTTTTTTAAAAATCGTCGATATTTTTTTGAATACGGTAAACTAAATATTTTTTTATAATTTCAAAATTTTTGTTATTTTGGCAGTATTTTTGGTTTCTAACGGAATTGTCAGCAAAATTTACGAGTGGAATTACTAAAATTTGCTTCCGAAGTGACTTTCTAAAATATTTCTTGCTGCACTGACACTATTTTTGGGATTATTCAAACGAAACGTTCAGTCGAACGTATCGAACAAAATGTCCATCTTTTTCAACAAAATTTTCTCTTCCATGAACTTTCATTTTATTTCTTTCAATTAATGCAGAAATGTTTTTTACAATAAATAAAGGAACAAATTTTTAATTTTCGCCTCGAATTCGTCGATTTTTGAAAATTCTCGTGACAGGAATCCATGAGAAAGGAGAAAATCCTTTTTTCAAAAAGCCAAGGATATTCGTAAAGAAATAATATTTGAGAATAATTATTTATCAACTTGACACGAGACGTGGAAAAAATATTTTTTGTTGTGTTGTTTTTTGGAATATTTTTACAATAAATAAAGGAAGAAATTTTTAGTTTTCTACTCGAATTCGTCGATTTTTAAAAAATTTCGTGACAGGAATCCAAGAGAAAGGAGAAAATCCTTTTATCAAAAAAGCAAGGATATTCGTAACGAAATAATATTTGAGAATAATTATTTATCAACTTGACACGAGACGTGGAAAAAATATTTTTTATTGAGATTCAATGATGCAATTCCACCTTCGTGCAGGCATTTTATTAATTATGGGGATGTGTTCGTATGATAATTGAGTGAAGAAAGATTCGAATAATTTTTCATGAAAATATTCGATGAAATTCGAAGCAACAACGGGAAATGAATTAATGAGGAAGAAGCAATTGTTTTTTGGCAAGTATGAGGAAAAATGAGAGTACACGAGGGTAAAAGAGTGACTCGTTAGTCGAGGAGCCTAGTTAGGAAGCAAATAATAAAAGTCTCATTTTCTACCTTCCTCCTTGTCCTTCCACCCCCGAGCGAAGACTGGCTTGTGGCACGGAGCCGAGGAATTTCGGTGGTGTCGTTAAGCCCGAGGATAGGTGGCTCTTTTCCTCCTAAAAACTGTGCCACCGGTCCTCCCTTTGCCATGGATAAATAAATATGAATATATACACAGATATATTTCAAGCTCGACGCTTGCTATGAAGAGCTTCCTGAGGGTTGCGATGGACCGAAGATAAAGGGGTGCACCTTGTGCCACAAATAACTTTTCTCTTTCTTTTTTTTTCATAAACAAGAAAACCTCGTTCTGGGATAGAAAAATAGTTCCGTTGGCGAGTGTCCATCTGCCTCGATACATATAAAAATATTCAAGGGAGAAAAAAACTTGTGACGTCTAAAATATTTGGAACTGAAAATTTTCTGTCAAATTTTTTTGAACATTTGTGTTTGCATTTCGTACAAAGCAGCTGAGCATCTTGAAAAGTAATTGAACAATTGCAACGAAAGGCAAAGAGAGAGAGAGAGAGACTTCTCGTTGACTATGTCGCTGATTAGCTTTTAATTAATTTGCTTCCTGGGATCGAAAGTGGCATCTCTCGTGGTGGACGCGATTCTCGTTGGTTTTCTCTGGTCCCAGGGTGTGTCTCTTGCCATCTGCAGGTTGATGGGCTTCTCGAAAGTGACTCTCCGGAGTTTCCAGATGACTCGTTCTCTCTCCTCTTAATAATTTGGCTTCGTGTGGACATATAAAAAGAGAAGGAAAGAGAAAGAGGCGGATGGAGGGTTTGAATTTCGTTTGGAAATTAGCGGACGTCCGTTGAGCCAACTTTTCGGTGTTTGACAAACGTATCTCTCGTTGGGAGGACGGGATTTCCGTTCAGGATTTTGGGCGACTATCGAAATGAACAACTTATAATTAAATCCGACGAGTACATAGACTCGCGTTCTCCATTCGTCTTGCCTCGTATTTGTACTGGACAAACGGCCAGAAAACTTTTCTCGTCTCTTCTCTCCTCCCAAGCCCCATTTTTTCGCCTCCACTCTCCTCTCCTCTGTCGTTTGAAACTTTAGTTACATTGCTCTCTCCCACGCTATCATCCAAACTACGCGGAACAATCTTTCCTCGTGGAATTGTGAACCGAGCGACGCGATTCCACTCGCCAACGACGTAACGTCGACAAACTAGTCCTTGCGTAATCGTTGAAGCTTTGCAATTGACACTTTCTCCTCGGGAATCATTTTCCCTGCGAGTATCAAGACAAAAGTTATCGAAGCTCGATTAAAAAATGAGGTTTCAAGTTTCTCGCTTCTCTCGTAGCCAAATTGTCCTTTAAGGACTTTTCACGAGCGCCCTTGAGTGCCGGATAAGTGAAAATATATTTGCGCAATCTTTCTCACACTTTTTTATTTTCTGACTCTCAGAAATCTCTGCTTCTTGCTGAGCAACTGCGCGGAGACTCTGTACGAAGATCGGTAAACGCTTATCGATTGTTTTAACTGGACCATGCACTTCCTATCGCGCTGCTACTCGCTCTGACTCTTTCATTCACTCATACAGCATTCACATAGCCACCGATCGACTCACACACATACAAGTCTACATGGACGTTGGAACTAATGGCTCTGTCAATTATTTACGGTCGTGTCTCGTTCGCCTTCGCCATAAAGTGCATTCTGGGCTAGAGTGCACAGCTTGCACGTAAAGGGTTCGTCCAACGTCTCTGGACGAGCAAACCGGAAAGACTCCTGCTCCGCGGTGCTAAATTCTCCGCCCTCCTCGCCCTCTTTATATTGTTTCGGACTGGACATGCATCAAAACGTCGGAGATGGTACATAACGTTGCATTTCCAACCACAAACCACAATTGACAATTATTTATCATTCGCAGAGCGTTTATAATAGACTTTTCGAAATTACTGCGATCGTTAGGAGAAAATAATGAACTCTAAGAATTTCCACCATTTTGAGCAGAAATACGATCGGTGCCCATGAGGAATATTAACGTTTTGTTATTTTTTATATTTTTAGTGAAAAAAATAACGTTTGTTCGGCGAGTTTGCTCAATTTTTTTTATCGATTTCGTGCACTGAGATCAAAATTTTGTTAAAAATCGTCAATATTTTGTTGAATACGGTGAACTAAATATTTTTTGATAATTTCAATTTTTTTGTTATTTTGACAGTATATTTGGTTTCTAACGAAATTGTCAGCGAAATTTACGAGTGGAAAGACTAAAATTTGCTTCCGAAAAGATTTTCTAAAGAATTTCTTGCTGCTTTGACACAATTTTTGGGATTATTCAAAAAATCGTTTAGTCGAACGTATCGAACAAAATATCGATCTTTTCCAACAAAATTTTCTTTTCAGTGTAATTAACTGATATGGACTCAACAGAATTATTTTTCGCGATTAATAAAAAATCTGATGCTTCGTATTCTTTGCAGACATTTTGACAGATTTTCTTCCACCATAAACCGCTTGCTACTTTTTTCTGTACACTGGAAATAAAATTTCGTTAAAAATGGTCGATATTTTGTTGAACACGGCCAACTAAATATTTTTCGATAATTTCAAAATTTTCGTTATTTTGGCTGAATATTTGCTTTCTAATGGAATTGTCAGCAAAATTTACGATTGGAACGACTAAAATTTGCTTCCGAAGAGACTTTATAGAATATTTCTTGCTGCGATGACACAATTTTTGGGATTAGTCAAAAAAAAACGTTTGGTCGAACGTATCGAACAAAATATCGATCTTTTCCAATCTTTTTCAACAAAATTTTGTTTTCAGTGTGGTAAAAACCGATTGCTCGGATAATGGGAAGTGAAGAGTTAGTAGCAAGAAACAATTTATGGCCGAAAACCCGTTGTAAAGCGTTCTCGGTTAAGACACGAGACGACAAGAAATAATTCGGACAACGGGCGTGTGGCAATTAAACCAATTGGCAATTATTTTCTTTGCTCGTAAATGGAGTTCTTGTGTGCGAGGAATGAAAAAAGTTTGAATCTGCCGTTAGAGGGAGGAAAGAGAGAAGAAATAATTTTCAACTGTTGGAATTAGGTTCGTAGCTCATGAATTCAGGTGCGGCTCTTCGGTGTGGTTACGCGGAGAGATGTACTTGCAGGGTGAGAAGCGGGGGGTTGGAAAACGCGGCCAGTAAGATAATATATCATGTAGCTTTGCTGCATGGACCGTGGAGAAGGGGCTCGAGTGAAATGAGCGAGAGAGAGAGAGAAAGAAATTTGCAGTATCCGATTCCTTCAGGGGGTGGGAAACGTGGAGGATTGGAAGGCGCCGCGTTTAGAATTACGGTCGGTGTGTGTCAAGAAAATTAGTATTCCACCGCGGTGCTTAATCCATCGTCCTTTCCCCTCCCCCCTCTCTCTCTCTCTCTCTCGCTCATTTTGTTCCTGGTGCGTGGCTCCGTGCTACAGAGCCAAGTTTCCGAGGATAGTTTGGCGGCTTTATATATCTATACATCGGTAATGTACCCTTTCGCTATCATCCCTAACCCGAGCTTATACAATTACGAAGCATCGAGTTACGTCCAAATCAAATTTCCATTTTTTTTTTTTTTNCGATCCTGCGCGACGACGATGTGAGTTAATTCATTTTTTTGGGTCGAGATAAATCATTAGATTGTATAGCAGAGCATTGCGAGGAGCTGCGATTGCGAAAACCAATTACGTTTCCGAGTCGATTGTAAAAAACGTACGCGGTAGAAAAAGCTCCTTAACGTTTGCTCCTTTGTACAGGTAACATTGAAAAATTCGTTGATCATAAAAGCACCTGACGATCGCAGTCTATTTCTCGGAGGAAATATTTATTGGCTCGGAACCCAACGTCGAGTTTTGTGCGCGCGGCGAACCTCGTTATTTGTGAAAATTTTCTTTGGAGATTAAAGTCCTTTCATGCTAGCCGAATTTCCACTTTCTTTTTCCTTGATTAAAGTTCGCGAGAGCCTTTGGCTAGTTGAAATATTGGTGAAAAAAAAAATTATTGGATTTCTCGTTTTTTTTGTTTTTTTGTTTTTTTTTATACAATAATATTAATATTTTGTTCGATACGTTCGACTAAACGTTTTGTTTGAATAATCCCAAAAATAGTGTCAATGTAGCAAGAAATATTTTAGAAAGTCTCTTCGGAAGCTAATTTTTGTCCTTCCAATCGTAAATTTCGCTGACAATTTCATTGGAAACCAAATTTACTGCCAAAATAACGAAAAATTTGAAATTATCCAAAAATATTTAGTTTATCGTGTTCAACGAAATATCGACGATTTTAAAAAAAAATTCATGTCCAGTGTAAAAATCGAGATTTTGAGAAATGTTTAATTTTTTCAAAAATCCGTAAGAATTCCTTTGGAACTTGGCAAATCGGATAAACAAAAAATAAAGAGCAAACTTTTTACTGACAATTCCGTTAGAAACAAAATATACTGCCAAAATAACGAAAATTTGAAATTATCCAAAAATATTTAGTTTATCGTGTTCAACGAAATATCGACGATTTTTAAAAAAATTTCATGTCCAGTGTAAAAATCGAGATTTTGAGAAATGTTTATTTTTTTCAAAAATTCGTAAGAATTTCTTTGGAACTTGTCAAATCGGACAAATAAAAAATCAAGAGCAAACANGACAATTTCATTGGAAACCAAATTCACTGCCAAAATAACGAAAAATTTGAAATTATCCAAAAATATTTAGTTTATCGTGTTCAACGAAATATCGACGATTTTTAAAAAAATTTCATGTCCAGTGTAAAAATCGAGATTTTGAGAAATGTTTAATTTTTTCAAAAATCCGTAAGAATTCCTTTGGAACTTGGCAAATCGGACAAACAAAAAATAAAGAGCAAACATTTTACTGACAATTCCGTAAGAAACAAAATATCTTGCCAAAATAACGAAAAATTTGAAATTATCAAAAAAATATTTAGTTTACCGTATTCAACAAAATATCGACGATTTTTAACAAAATTTCATTTCCAGTTTACGATATTTATTCGTCTCATTTTTGTTCCCATGGCTTTTTGTTGATTATTCGAGCCCGAACGACTCGTATATCGATCTCCCATGATCCTACCTGTTCGTTAACCGTTCGAACGTCACCCTGTTACGTAACGACGTTGAGATGGGGTATTTGGAATCGAGGAAGTATTTGAAATAGGGTGGAAGCGCGCACAGTGCTATCCAGCAAGGTGGCACGATAATCTCCGAAGGGATTAGTAGCCACTCGGGAATTCTGGGGCAACATACAGGGAGAGAGCGAGGCTTGGAGAAAAGCCTCTCTTTCTCATATACACTTCGGCGGTGTATGGCAGTATATTAGTGCCGATGGGAAATGAAGGCAAAGGGAGGAGGGGGNGGGGGGGGGTATGGACCATGAAACTGGAGAGCATTAAGCTCCAAATTGGTTTCTCGTTTAGTGTCCAGCAAAACACACACAGACACCAGCTTTCTAGCAGAAAAGACTCGACGCGAGTTCTGTCACCGAATTTAATCGATTATTTTCTTCATTATTTCTCCAACGAGATCGAATTAATTGGGACGAAAAAAAAAATTCATTGAAACGTAATTTTTCAAGGTGACAAACGTTTCCTCACCTCCATCTGTTTTTGTTACATTAATTAGTGAAAAACCATTCAAGTTTCTCACATTCATTTGGTCGAATGTTTTAATTAGCTTTTTCTTATCGCGCCGGAGATTTTAATTTTTAATGAATTTCGTTGTAGAGCTTCCGGGAAAAGTGAATTTTATGTGCGGAAACATCGCGAGGGTGAATTTTTACTGATCTGACTAACTGGGCTGGTTAGATTAGGCTCGTTGTTCTCGCATGTTTTTTTTTATTTTTATTTTTTTTTAATACGAGACTTTGCTATGAACTTTTTGCTGGAGAGAACTTTTTTTTTTTTTCCAACGTCAGAGCAACCTTCGGCTTTTCTAAATTCGGAAAATTCGGGCGCGATCCTACAATAGGTCACGGAGCTCTCGTGGGAATATTTACATCAGAAGTTGGTATATTCGCGTGAGTGAATTCTCGTCTGCACGCACTCTCATGTATTCGTTATAATTACATGTGAAAAATAAAAATAATATGAAACAGGCATCGCGGCCAAGTGGGACGCGAGGGTTGTGCATGCTAGATTCACAAGCACGTGGATATCGCATCGTCCGGACGTGTGTTCGTTATTGAAACTACCAACGTACGTGCCAATTAAAAATATCAACCATTTTTTATTCAGTTGAAAATATAAATGTGTCTGTGAATGTAAGAAAAAAAAAAAATGCATGAATTCTCGTTAACAAAATGTTTATGGTGCCCTGACATTTTGTAAGAATTCCCATGGACTGAAAAGAAAATTTTGTTGGAAAAGATCGATATTTTGTTCGATACGTTCGACTAAACGTTTTGTTTGAATAATTTCAAAAATTGTGTCATCGCAGCAAGAAATATTCTATAAAGTCTCTTCGGAAGCAACTTTTTGTCGTTGCAATCGTAAATTTTGCTGACAATTCCATTAGAAAGCAAATATTCTGGCAAAATAACGAAAATTTTGAAATTATCGAAAAATATTTAGTTGGTCGTGTTCAACAAAATATCGAGCCTTTTTAACAAAATTTTATTTCCAGTGTACAGAAAAAAGTAGCAAGCGGTTTATGGTGGAGGAAAATCTGTCAAAATGTCTGGAAAGAATACGAAGCAGATTTTTATTATTCGCGAAAAATAATTCTGTTCAGTCCATATCAATTAATTACACTGAAAAGAAAATTTTGTTGGAAAAGATCGATATTTTG
>JBAJMU010000004.1:14554381-14573633 GCA_037952995.1 Hyposoter didymator | reverse complement strand
CCCCATCTCTTTGGCCCATAGCGTAATGCGAATAATATGAAATACTCATTCTTACCATGTACTCATGAATTTTCATTTTGTTGTCTCGCGGTACCGCAGCCTTCGAGCATTTCGTATACATACTAATATATTTATCATATATATTGGGTGTATATAAATACGTGTGTAGGTGAGACAAGAAACTAGGAATGTAAGGGAGTGAAGAGCAGAGCGCCCTCAGGCTGAACTGAAGGAAAGACTCTCGGAATGATTCCATCCCTGCTGCAGCAACAACGACCTCACTATTTAGTCGACTTGCTCTCTTTTGTACCATCTCGGAGTATACGCGTGGGCATGTCTCCACTTAAATACATTTGTATGTATATATTAAGTTTTATATATTTAGCGCCTCGCCCACAAAGCCTCGGAACTCTCACATGTATATATAAATGGATAATTATACAGTAGGACTATGTATACACATCGCGACTTATTCAACGCTCGACTCCTGCTCGCTCGACTCGCCCTTCGTGACCTTAATTAATATCTCGTTGAAACTTTAATGCTATTCATTTCTACGGGGCTCTCAAATAAAGTCCAGTACACTCTCGTCTTCTAACTTCTTCCTCATTTCTTTCTTCCTTCATTCCCTTTTCTCACGCTTCACTACGTATTTAGATCGCAACAGTGCACTATCTCTTTTCGCTTAATTTACTCCAGACACTGAAAACAACATTTTGTTGGAAAAGATGGATATTTTGTTCGATACGTTCGACCAAACGTTTTGTTTGAATAATCCCAAAAATTGTGTCATCGCAGCAAGAAATATTCTATAAAGTCTCTTTGGAAGCTAATTTTTGTCGTTCCAATCGTAAATTTTGCTGACAATTCCATTAGAAACCAAATATACTGCCAAAATAACGAAAATTTTGAAATTATCGAAAAATATTTAGTTGGCCGTGTTCAACAAAACATCGACCATTTTTAACAAAATTTTATTTGCAGTATAACGAGGAGAGCCCTTTTATACGCAATGATGGAAACTCCGATTTGCCGTAAAGACAAATGACTATTCTATTTTGTTGTTGGAGGAGAAAGAGAATTTTGTATCAACCGACTCGTTTCAAAGCTCGATTTTCGTGCGAAGCCACTTCAGGGCAAAGCTTACCATTCGTGAGAGATTACTCGTGTGTGGCCTTCCTCACATGAGGTCTCTGGGGGATTTTCCTCTCGACACGAAAATTCGGTATATGCTCACGTACCGCCGCGCGCGATTGCATGTCGTTCGAGTAAGT
The DNA here is from genome assembly GCA_037952995.1 of Hyposoter didymator. Taxonomy (NCBI): domain Eukaryota; kingdom Metazoa; phylum Arthropoda; class Insecta; order Hymenoptera; family Ichneumonidae; genus Hyposoter; species Hyposoter didymator. The sequence continues at coordinate 14,572,359 of JBAJMU010000004.1, read as the reverse complement.
GCTGCTCTCTCCGTCGTAGACCACCGTTAGTTTCGAGCGGGCTACGATGTGAAGAGAAATCATGCCCGACGAAGCTGCTCGAGCAATAGAGGAAAACCGGAGGCCAAGGAGACTGCTCGTGCACGAAAGACTCTAAACATAAACCCAAATGATAGGACGAGGAGGATTTGACTATCCTACCAAGATTGTATGACGTTCTCGTACTCTCTCACCTAGACTCCCGTATTACACACGTGATACACTACCGAATCGTGCAAGAGTTAAGAGACGTCGTTGGGGAGAGTGACTGGAGAATCTTGAGGCTAAATGTACAGCCCCCTGATGTCTAGTAGAGCAATTTCGAGTTCTAACCTCATTGGCATCGAAGCAGCCACAGTTTTCGAGAATTATACTAACTTGATTCGGGACTATCGAACAGCTGGCCATAGACTTGTTATTCGAAGGTTCCAGCTCCAAAATGGAGCTCTAACTGATAATTGATGGGGGTGAATCGTCTGAAACGTTGCGACGTTGCTCTTTCGATCGAAAATTCTTTCACTGACTCTCTATCTCTTTATATTCGATACCTACCCCTTATGTGTACGATAAGGGTTGACGAGGCATCGCCCAGCTTGGGTGAAACGGTAAATGCTGACACGAGGAACCACGCCTATCATAACTCGGGTTAAATGGCTTTGGTAACTTGTTCGGAGCTAGTAAAGTTAGCGGCAGCATGAACTCGTGTATCAGTGAAGGGCAATAAGATTTAAGGCAAAAGCGTACAGAGCTGATGCTTCAGGCTTTACAGCTACTTTCTTCAACTTTTTCACTGAGTTACCGCAGACTTTCACCAAGAAGAAAACTGATTTCATTCCCTTTTTTCATTCACTCCCTTGACCAGCCAGGACTAACTCTGCACTTTATGGCTTCTGTTATGAGGATGCATGCATCCTCAATGAAGATGAAAGATGCTGAGCTCCGAAGCCAGTTGAAATTCTCCGGAACGAATGTCCCAGTTGTTTTTCAATTTGTCTTCCATCTCTTTCGTCTCCTGGTGTGTGGATGTCATTGGAATCAGAAACCATTGCGGATTCTGGTTTTTTGGATGTTACACGTGACCTCGGAGTCTTTGGACGCTGATGCAAACCGTGGAGACAATTGATAACTATTAACGAAGATGGTGAACCTGAAGGTAGTTTTGCAGCGACGGAATTAAGACGATCAAACGGACTGCTGGCAACCAGTGATTTGAAACGGCCCTCTGGCTGCAGTCTCGTAGCACTATGGATACCTGAATAAATAATGATTTTTAGTCTCGTTCTAAAGCGGTCACGGATCGGATTGTATTCGAATGAATTATTAAGGAAAAGATTTATTTTTTTGTCTCTTCTCCCTTTTTATGTGTCTCCTTCGTTGAGAAATACTTCGACGATTGCATTATTCAACTGTCTCGGAGAGTAGAAGCTTGCTAGAAATATTTATTACGTACCTTTTAGGAGGCATTCCATGCCGAGTCGATCGGAGTGGAAAAACAACGTTTCTGAAATGAAAAATACGTTCCTTTTGGTCAATTTTTCGGGGAGTTACAACCATTCTAATGAGAAATGAAAATTTCAAGGTCAAAGTTAGTCCGAACTGGCATGAAACGCCCCCTATGTTTCGTATCCGAATTAGTAGGTTTTGAAGTATTTATCATGTATTTTAATGAAGGCAGCAGTCTTGAGCACATCCCCTTGAAACAGGATGACACTATACAAGGATATCAATTATTCTTGAACTTGATATACAAATACAAATATATTGGACAGTCGAGTGGCGAACCCCAGTGATTTTCCGATGTCGTTTCAGATCTCTAAAGTCCCAGGGGCAATTTTCGTATATATAGGATATAACTTAGCCGAGGGGTTCTTGCGAGTTGATGATCCTCATGGGTTTCCAAGCAACCTCCGAGCGTAACTCCTTGCTCTTGGAGGTCTCTTGCCGCTAATACCATCATGGAAGATCGGGTGAGGCGTAACGTCTTAAGGTCACATCGACATTCACTGGTATTCGACGTTTATCTTCTTCAGTGGAGCTCAGCGTTAAAGCATGGTTTCATTGAAGCTTCCAACTGTATCACACGAGAAGTCATCTAGTTCCTTATGTTACTGGAGGGCGATGGTGATAAATCTAAGAGGCTGTGAGGTGTATTCATTATTTTGTCCAATTTGACAAAGCAATAAGTCAGCAGCCCTACCTATTCTTCTTGGAGTCGATGGAAATGTTCCGGTCCTCATTCATCAACGTTAGCGGAACATCGTCATAATTGAAGCTAGAACTTTTGGCGCTGTCCGTTCAAGTAGTTTTCCTTTTGTTGCTCAGCGCCACTCGTTCGAGAATGTTTATATCGCTGCAACCATTTGGCTCTCCAGTTTTTTTCAAAGCATTCCCTTTAAAGCATGTCTTCTGGGCAACTTACTCCCGATGTACAGGTCATTATGTACAAGCCAAAGTAATTATCACGTCCCGAAGAGGAACAAACTGCACGGAAGAACGAAGGTCTCGAGCACTCGTCTCTCACTGGCTCCTCTCGGAATTACATCTCTGCGATGGTGGGCAAGTGTATGTGTGAGTTGCTCGTTTGCACACAACACACTTGATGCTCGTGGAGTAGAGCACTCGAGAGCAAGAGGATGAATGGTGGGGGAGGCCACGTCCGTTAGCTAAATCGGAATAGCCTCTACTCAGGTTTCATCCCGCCCTCCGCTTCAGCCTCGTTCTCTCAGATGTACCTTCTGACTTTGCTGCTGCCTGTCTGACACATTTTCTTCGCGTGAGTACCAGATCGTTAAATGTTTATGCGTGAAACGTTTCGTCAAGTGCCGTGAACGATCGTTACGTACCCCACCAACAATCGTAAACTTGGTGTAATGGCCGGTTGCACATCGGTGACCAAGAGTCCGGCATGACCTTTTGGCTTTCATCGACGAATCGTTCCAGAAGCAAAGATCAAATTTCCGCAGGTAAATTTGAGATGGTCTTCAGGAGCGTCCGGCATACCCTTGGGTACGGCTGCATTTTCTTCAAGATTTGCTTTCTCGCCAAAATATCCGTCATGCTGGGTTCAGAGTTTGAGAATAGATTTCATGTACCCGAAGCACGAAGAGCATCGGAGATGCGATCACGTATCTTGTATAGTAGGGTATCGAAGTTGCACGTGTAAATATATGTACGAAGGATGTAGACTATGAATAGGATGGTCTCGATATGCGGCGATATCGAACCTCCACCAAGCGCGTCCCTTGATTCCCCAATCTCGTAATTCCTCCTCCAAGGTCGATCGTCATCGTGCTATGCGCTGACTGAATCTACCAATTAAGTTGGTTAAACCCTGGCGGAGTTGGAACTCCACCTAACGGTTGAAACTGGATGTTCCAACATTGGCATACACCACCCCTTGACTCCCAACGTCCCTCCCTCTCTTCATTTTCTTCTTGCGATTCCTCGAGCTTTTCTCCATCCTCACCCATCGCTCCTCACCCTGGCAACCTCCGGTAACTCCTACCCTCCCCACGATCGAGTCCGGAAATCTAAGTACTGGAGCGAGAAATTAATGAGTTTCCTATCGGTCGGCAACTTGCCAATTTCACGGCTGGTACAGGAAGTCCTGAAAAGACCAGCTAGGGCGTTTGTTGGAGGTCACAGGTAAAAGAGGAAGCGAAGATAGGACTGGCCGACTAGCCTCAAGGAAGCAGGATACCTGATGGCTTTTTCTCACGCCCCCATATTGTACACTAGTGAGATATTACATTTCGAGTCCTTGCACAGTATGTATATATCGTCATGGCTTTTGGAGGATTCCAGTGTGAGGAAAGCTGAGTCTTTTACTTCGTCTTTCGAGCAAATCCATTCACGTAACTTTTCTTTATCGAGCGTCTTGTACCTTTGAAAAGGCATCTTCATCTCAAAGTAGATGTTGAAAGAGATACTGGGTCATTAAAGGCTACCGTGGCTAGGAAAGTAGTAACCACTTGAGTTTTGTATAAAACGTTGGCAATGGAATTGTTGGGCAACTAGCTCAACCCTATCAACAGAAGTTTGACAAAAAGTAGAAAGTTGATAATAGGATGTATAGACCCAGGCAGTCTCAATAACGTGTTTATAGTTGTAGCTTAGAAGCCATTCGGTAGCCAAGGTTGGATTGAGCAAGCACCACGAGTAGAGTATAAAGTGAAGTAAGATAAATCTCACAGAGTCACCGTATTGCTCGCAAGAGATGAGAGAGCATTCATACACACGAACGTATGTCTATTATCCATATATAGATGTTGATATGCCGGAGTAGGGAGTAGATGAGGCAGACCAGATCAGACGAGACTCTATGGACCATGTGCACGCTTCAACGACGAGCGAATGGCAAGTAGCGTGATTACGCATTGAATTGGGTAATTATTCAGCAGATTGCCAGGCTTTGGGGTCGTATACAACCGCCTTGTTGAATTTACAGCCGGTTAGGAGACTATTAGCTATACCTCTATCTCTTTTGCACGAACACGTTCCGTGTCCTCTGTCATCCCCGCATATAAATCGTCCAGATAACCTACTCTTTATCAAACGTCAAACCAGAAGTGAACCAATTGCTGAAATAAATAAAATCGCTCTCTTCGAACGACCCTATTCTCTGATAACACCTCAAGTACGCAGGCTTCCAATTAGACATCGATAAATTAGATACAGGAAGAGGAAGCTTTGCACAAAGCCCGTTAATAGCAAAAGCGTCCAAACTCCCAGTGGATTTTGATTCACGACTAGCGCTTCTGTGAAATTGGCCTGCCATCGGCACAACCATTTTGTACTGGTCCCCAAAGTACCAAAGACCTTGGAACACCATGTGTTCCAATATAGATATATGCCTCCAGATATTGGTCAGGTGTTCATGAGCCTTTGCCCACCAGTCACGTGTCATTAATCATCCTGTATATCATTCAGAAAGCATATTATCCCGGATCAATATAGATTCACCAAGATTGCCTATACGCATATTCGATCGATGAATCACCAGATGAGCATTTTGTTTGGTCATAGAAGAACATAGAGCTGAAAGGTACGTCGGAGGCTACCATAATTGGCCAAGATTTACAGGACGCAGAAATATTGTATTTTGCTTCCTATTCTCCAAGGGAGCATCCTGGACATGTAAATTCTTTGCAAGGGTCTCCGTAGAGACGTGCACTTGCGGACATGGCTGTCCCTCCGGGGATCTATCGTCTAGCTTTTTACTCCTTCGGTTCGTCGTGTATTCCCTCGGAACAACCGTTCGGAAGGAAGCCTTACAATTCTGTAGCAGTGCGACCAAGACAATATTCTTTTGGTGGACTGAACTCGTTTTTCGCTTTCCACTACTCCGAGACCAATGGCAGAGGAAAAACATGGATGGGAAAAGAAACAGATGGAGAAAACATCGTGCCACGGACCAACAGATCACGCTCGACTTCACATGAACTCGACGTTGCTTCGTTACACACTCTGCACAAAAAACATCAAACTGGGTCTTCTTTCAGGTTTCCTTCGGTGTTAGCAACCATCCTATCAGTTGATCAAACAATCAGTTGACAGGAACAAAGAAAAGTGTTGAAATAACAGTCTCGAATCTCAGTTGGAACGATATTCAATTTGGAATTTAAATTTCTAGTTTGCCGAGTTTAAAATGGAAACATAATCGCATCAGTTGGTGATCAGATTGTGGCTGACCTCACCATCAATAAAAACAGTAGTCCTCCAACAAAACACGGATTTCCAAGCTCCGTTCGGATCTCCATTAGCAGTCCAAGGGTGGGAACATGCAGGGCCCCTGAGCGCATGCACAACGAAGCACAACTTGCAGCAATCTGGGTCGCTGCAAGGTGGATGGATTTCAGAGGCGTTCTAGCATACGGTACACGAAGCATTTACACGTACGTGATGGCGGAGTACCGAACTAGCATTTACCATATCATTTACGGGCTAGTGAGGAACCCAGTCGAAGAACACATTCATGCGTGATTTGGTTCAGCCTCGCGGATACCGTCCACGCGTTGTATATGCAAACGTATTTCAAGTCCAACACGCATTGAAGATGATCGGCTTACCGTACGGTCTTAGCGGGTACGGAACCTGCTAGGAAACGGCATCCTACAGTCGGATCCCCAGTGAGTCAACATTGAAAAGCAAACGATTCTCAATAATGGTCCAGGACTTGTAACTTGATCATTCAAATCTGAAATGATCTTCAGCGACTTGAAAGTAATTTCAGAAAATCTATAATGGATTACTTGATTCCTGAGTGCCCCTCACGATGTTCTTTCCCCAACTCCAAAGAGGGCTAATCCCCTATGAATTTCTGAATAAAATCTCATTTACTTTTTTGCCCCTCAACCCGGTCGGTTGAATTATTCTGTCAAACGAAAATCTCACTTCCAATAAAGGGGTCATAAAAAAATCTGGAAACTTGAAGAATTAGACTGTTTCGCTGTCAGTTTGACAGCGTTTAACATACGTAAACAAACTCGACACTGGGCAGAGCCAGATTCACTCGCACTGCGTGTACGTACATTTGAGTGGAGCCCGGGAGTATGAGTAGACAAACCTAAGCGATTCACAAAGCTCGGAGACTGTAGTACACCAAGACTATAATGTTACACTGTAGAGTGGATCCACTTTAGTACAAGGTTCTATAGATACACGTGTAAATGTACACACACGCACTGGTGAAACACATACCAATACAAATGCAAAGAGCCCTGACGGTGGCTGGGTTGCAGCTCCGGAGATGCGCAGAGAGGAAGCTCGTGTTGTATGAGAATATGTAGCAGATTTGAGGATGTGTGAGGAAAAGCAGAGAAGAGGAAGAGGGAACGGAATAAGGGGTGCCGGAGAGAGGATGAGCGAGAGGAAGTTACGGAGGACAATAGAGTGCAGAAAGGGAAAGGGCGACTACGTCGAATAGGATACATGTTAATAGTACGCGATGGAAGATGGTTTTGGATTTCAGGTAGGTACGCCAAGCTCCCTCAGCATTCAACAATCCCCAACCTCTTCTCTCCCACCCCGACTCTTCCTACCTAAGAGTATATACTCTGCCAGCATCCCGCGTGCGCCACACGTTTCGGATTATAGGCTGAGCATCCACGTTACACACCAGAACCTCTATACACAGATCTCTGGCAAGCTGTGAGCATGCTAACACTCGCATTGACCGAGATCCTCGTCCACCCAGCCTTATCGAATACGTCCTGAATAATTTTCCTCAATTCCAAACTCTCCCTTCGACTACCCAACGCTCTCAATAATGATACCTTGTTACGGGTTATCGTGATTTTGATATCAACACTCTTACCACTAAGTATCCGTTACTCGATTGCCGATCAAGAGTTCTGCCAAATTTATTGTAATCAACAGGATACTTGCCAATTAAGAAATCTGACGTTTGAGCTTCCTTTGTGATGAGCTTCTCATTTGTTCATTTTTTCATTTTAGTCAGTCTTTCAGTTATTAATCGTTTTTTGTTCATCTTCCAAAAGACGAGAGTGTCCATCAGTTCGGATTGACCAAACATCATGATATTTGGTATCCAGGCAAACATCGTTGATCGATCCATTTGGCATGTTTCGTGAAATTAACCCTCGGCATGTATAATATCGATAAGCCAAACATTAATAGGCATACCTGGTGCTCGTGGTAATTCGAGTCTCTGCAACGTAGAACGTGGTGGAAATCAGATGCCATGGTTGTGCTGTTCTTGACGATGATGGATGACGTTCTGAAAAAGTGTACATGCTTCGCATTACACGTCAACATCGCGGGAAGGCCCGACAAACTCGTGCTCGATATATCGCTCCAGGTAACAAATGTATCGGATGATGGTGCTAATTAGTGAGGAAATGCTCATCACGAAATTGGCTCGTGCAGGATATTAGCAGGGCTCGAAGTTCAGTTTACCAAATACTGGACGGACGAAGTAATTAATATTTGTTTATCAAGTTAGTTTTGTGGCTTCTTCTCGCGTTGTTATTGTTCCTTGGCACGTAACGAATTTTCGTTCCCTCATCGAATTGATGTTACATCTGGATAAGCGTGAGGATAATCAAGGGCAGAGCGGGACACCCTAACAAGGGGTTGCCAAAGAAGGGAATAACGAATTCTTTGCACGAAGACGAGAGAGCCTCGAGTTCCATGGAACAACTTTCTCCTTTCTTTATTTCTTCAGAAGCGAGTATCTATATATGCGTATAATCATTTTCTTGGTGATCGCCAAAAGAGCTTACGATATAGATATAAAGTGTATGTATGCCTGGAGAGAATATAATCTTCCGTGGGAGGAGCGTGAGAACGAGCATGGAGCAAAGGAGGGAGAAGAGCTTGACGAAAGTTGTATTTTAATTACGTTCACCCTTGTGAATTATACGAGGGTGGAATCGAGACTTCGGCATCCGAAAGAGAAGGGAAGGGGTCCAAAAGTGAGATAGAAGTTTGATTGCTCCCTCGACTTTCGTGAAAACGAGGAGAATGATAAAAGCGAAGGAAAAAGGATTGTGGGTCGTTTGGATGAGACGCGAGGATGAAAAAAGTGCCTCTCAAATTCTTATTGCCTCGAGACGTCTATACGACGTTATTTCGTTTCTTCTGTAAACCATACTCCTTTTTATTGCTTCAGGCTTTCGGATAATATAATTAGACGAAGCCTCAAAAATACATCGCTTCTAAGTTGATTAACTTTTTTTTTAACCAATATTTTAGTTTTATAATTGTCCTTTTATTTCCGTACACTGAGAATGAAATTTTGTTAAAAACCGTCGATATTTTTTTGAATACGGTAAACTAAATATTTTTCGATAATTTCAAAATTTTCGTTATTTTGGCAGTAAATTTGGTTTCTAATGGAATTTTCAGCAAAATTTACGATTGGAACGACAAAAATTTGCTTCCGAAGAGACTTTATAGAATATTTCTTGCTGCGATGACACAATTTTTGGGATTATTCAAACAAAACGTTTAGTCGAACGTATCGAACAAAATATCCATCTTTTTCAACAAAATTTTGTTTTCAGTGCATTTCTCACACTGAGAATGGAATTTTGTTAAAAATCGTCGATATTTTTTTATAATTTCCAAATTTTTGTTATTTTGGCAAGATATTTGGTTTCTAACGGAATAGTCAGCGAAATTTACGAGTGGAATGACAAAAATTTGCTTCCGAAGAGACTTTCTAAAATATTTCTTGCTGGACTGACACTATTTTTGGGATTATTCAAACAAAACGTTAAGTCGAACGTATTGAACAAAATATCCATCTTTTTCAACAAAATTTTCTTTTCAGTGCATTTCTCACACTGAGAATGGAATTTTGTTAAAAATCGTCGATATTTTTTTATAATTTCCAAATTTTTGTTATTTTGGCAATATATTTGGTTTCTAACGGAATTGTCAGCGAAATTCAGCTCTGTTTCTAATTTCTAGAAATTTCTATGATTTTTTTTTTTAGCCTCCACTAAACTTTTGTTTCGACGACGACATTTTTCCCACCGAGCAGCTTAAGGCTCCGTCACTGCAGCCAGCGACTCATTCCATTTGGATTTTTTCTCTTTTCCTTTTCCTTTCTTATCAGCTCCACTGAACTCGATACAAACTGCAAATACACGCGCTTATTGACGAGATATCAAACCTCTAAATGTTGTCACACAAATTGGCTGAAACCAGTGGAGATAAAAAAATAAAACTGAGACAGCTTATCCGGCGGTAGTCGATCCATTATTTCACGATCAGCCTACAAGGGGAATTCCACATTTATTCCAGCAATCTCATCCCTTTAGATTCTTGAGAACTCTCTTTCTCCATCAGAGTCAATAAAGCACAGATTTTTTTTGTTTTTATTTTCGTTTTTTTTTTTTTCACCAATTTGCTCATCGTTTCTGGCTCATCGGAGTCGAAATTGCGAAAAGTTGATAAATGAGATCGAAGCAACAATCTCATCCGCTCTGGAACAACTGGAGCAATGTCTTAATCGGACAACGTCGATCAAGCCGCACGTATTAGAAAATAAATGAAGACTCGACGTGCTGCTCGCACTGGAAATGAGATTTTCTTAAAAATCGTTGATATTTTGTTGAACACGGCCAACTAAATATTTGTGAACCAAATTTACGATTGCATCGACAAAAATTTGCTTCTGAAGAGAATTTCTAGAATATTTCTTGCTGCGATGACATAATTTTTGGGATTAATAAAAAAAAAAACGTTTAGTTGAACGTATCGAACAAAATATCCATCTTTTCCAACAAAATTTTGTTTTCAGTGCATTTCTCACACTGAGAATGAAATTTTGTTAAAAATCGTCGATATTTTTTTATAATTTCCAAATTTTTGTTATTTTTGCAGTTTATTTTGTTTCTAACGGAATTGTCAGCGAAATTTACGAGTGGAATGACTAAAATTTGCTTCCGAAGAGAATTTCTAGAATATTTCTTGCTGCGATGACATAATTTTTGGGATTAATAAAAAAAAACGTTTAGTTGAACGTATCGAACAAAATATCAATCTTTTCCAACAAAATTTTGTTTTCAGTGCGGCATGTGACTACAAACAAACATGAGATCCTGCGTGGAACGTGTGCAGCTGAAAATAAAGGATAAAACAAGTTGTTTCTCTTCGGATTCATTCACCAGGCGAGATTCGGTCCAGTTGATTTTTCAGGGTATTGGTCTCGTCGATTCACTCGCTCGGGACTATAAACCTGCTCGTCTTTTCTCTCAATTTTAACTATTTTATTCCCACCGTTATTTTCCTTCTTTTCTTTCGTGCTCGTTTTATCTTTTTTGATTTATGTGTTTTTTTTATTTTTTTTTTTTTTTCCTTTTTGGTGGCTTGTCGTGTCGTTTCTTGGGGTTCTCGTACATATGTATCGATCCTCTCGTTCGCTCGTTTCGTCAAACTCTCTGTACGCGATCGCAGAGGTCCGCTGATCGAGCCCCCATACCCTATTCCCTACACAACATCCAATAACTCTTTTACTCTCTAAATCCTCGTCTCTCTCTCTCTCTCTCTTCCTGCTTCTCCATCTCGTTTTATTTTTCCTTTCTCTGTCTCGCTTACGCTCGTTTTTCTACTCAGCTCTGAATTCGGCACTGAAAAATCAATAAAAGAACGGTGTTTAATCAAGTTTATTGGATGTTTCCTAGTAGCTGGAGAAACGACGAATTCCCAGCCATAAAATATAGCCATTCTAAACGAGAGAAACAGAGACAGCCCATAAAACTTGCGTATCTCTTTTAAACTCATGCTATGTGTCGTATATTATTTTACTCCTTTTTTCTCCACTCTTTTCTTTATCAATGAAAGTAAATCGGCCAAAGTGTCAATTGCGTGGCAACTGAACCAAAGAAAAATAAAAATCAAACGCAGTGATTCATTTTTTCATGGAAATATCGTTGGCTACAAAATTCCATATTTTTCACTCGATTTATCGAATGAAAAGTATTTCAAGGTTCCCTTTTCGCGAGCCTCATTTTTAGATGAAAATTTTATATTTTTTTTATTAAACTATTTGCAAAAAAATGGCTGAAAAATTTCCAAATACGTCACCGACTATTTATCGCGATAAATAATTAATTGAATTTCGAATTTTAACACGCCACTCGTGGGGATTTTTAGTTTTCGTGTTTAGATGTATTTTCGAACAAAAAAAAATTGATTCGTTGAGAAAATCCTGAGGATTATTTCTAAACGAGAAAAAAAAATCAGAATGAGATCGAAAAACGTCACAGAAAAAATGAATTCATAAATAATCATGACGCTCTTCTTAAAAATCACCGACTTTTGTGCAGCTGATAAAAAAATATTTACATTCATCACACATGGTTTATTTGCAGTGTTACAAATAATAAGAGGAATTTGACTAGCGAATGCGATGGGAAAGTTTTAATTTGACACGAGACTAATAAATCGGACTCATGATTTTTTCTTGGTAAGACAAATGAGCGGGATGAGTTGAAAAATGAATTACAAGTAAAACGTCCGCTTGTATTTATATCCTGAAGACAATGAGGACAAGGGGAGTCTCGGGTGTATTTCCTGCCCTCGACAAGGCTCCTCTATTTTTCTCCATTATTTGTCGCGACGAAAAGCCACTGGCGGATCTCTCCGTTTCTTGCACATTTTCTTTTGTCTCGTCGCTTTTTTTTTCTCTCTCGTCCTTGTACACACACACACACGTATGGAGGACAAGCGGGAAATGGATTGTTTGAACTCGCGGGCGCGTGGCTTGGATCCCTTGTCCAGCGAAAAAGAAAAAAAATAGAAGAAAAAAGAAAATCATCAACAAATAAGAATGGGAAACAAAACGAATTCTGCTTCGAGGACAAGAGGATGAGAAGTCTTCCGAAAAGGGATGGAGGGACGAGCGTGGGAGAAACCAGAGCTGTGTGTTAATCCAACCATAGACTCGGCTTGGATCTACGTTCACTCGTTTCTTCTACGACAAAGCTCTGATAAAGCACTGCGCTAGAAAAAAAAAACAGACTTTCAGCCAGGCTCCTTTTTTTTCTTCCCTTTTCTCCAACTTCCCCGTCTCCTCCTTCTACTTTCTTTCGCTTTCTTCGTTGCCTCCTTTTCCTGTACTGCGACTAACGAATCCTTTGAGTCCGGTTTTGCGGCAGGATGCCAGAAATTTAACGCACAACCACGCGACACGAACCAACTCGATATGGGGATCCCCCAGAGTTTCGATAAAACAGATTCGTCCTCGTCTTTCTTTTCTTTTTCTTTTTCAATTCTCCAAAATGCTAAACAAGTCTCTGCAACTTCCGATAAGTCTCTGTATTAATATTATTTGTTCCTCCACTGGAAATAAAATTTTGTTAAAAATGGTCGATAATTTCAAAATTTTCGTTATTTTTGCAGAATATTTTGTTTCTAATGGAATTGTCTGCAAAATTTACGATTGGAACGACAAAAATTTACTTCCGAAGAGACTTTATAGAATATTTCTTGCTGCGATGACACAATTTTTGGGATTATTCAAACAAAACGTTTTGTCGATCGTATCGAACAAAATATCGATCTTTTCCAACAAAATTTTCTTTTCAGTGTAATTAACTGATATGGACTGAACAGAATTATTTTTCGCGATTAATAAAAATCCGCTTCGTATTCTTTCCAGACATTTTGACAGATTTTCCTCCACCATAAACCGCTTGCTACTTTTTGCTGTACACTGGAAATAAAATTTCGTTAAAAATCGTCGATATTTCGTTGAACACGGCCAACTAAATATTTTTCAATAATTTCAAAATTTTCATTATTTTTGCAGAATATTTGCTTTCTAATGGAATTGTCAGCAAAATTTACGATTGGAACGACAAAAATTTGCTTCCGAAGAGACTTTATAGAATATTTCTTGCTGCGATGACACAATCTTTAGGATTATTCAAAGAAAACGTTTAGTCGAACGTATCGAACAAAATATCGATCTTTTCCAACAAAATATTATTTTCAGTGTCTCTATATTTTTCCAGCCACGAAGAGATGCGAGGAAAAAAAAAGGAGAAGAGTGGGAAAGACGATGACGAGGGAGTCTCGAACTAAAAATGAAGTGGGAGCTTTTTTCAAGCTTTTGAAATTCATCCCCATCGTTCATGGTACAGTGCAAAGCGGATAAAAGGTTCTGGAAATTTTTTCGCACAGGCCAGAAAAAAAAGAACTAGGCAGAGAGAGAGGCAGCGATGGAATTTCGAGATATATACGAAGTTGTGAAAAGGGGTAGGCGGTTAAAACGTTCGACGCGGTAGAGATCCGAGTCAGACAATTCATCGTCGTCATCCATACTTTGTCAAAGATCTTTTGTTCCTCTGAATTTTTCCCGGACGTTCACAACTCGAGTCCTCGCATTCGTAATATATAAATTCCTTTTATTTCCCTTTTTCTCTTGAAAATCAAGTCAGAGGCTGTCTCACGCCATTTTTCCTCGCTCAACAAATCCATACGAACGGGAATGACGCAGAAATTTGGTTCGTGCGATTTATTCGTCTCGCACTTTGGATTTTTTACTTTGCCGCATAATTCACACGTTTATCCGTCATTTCGTTGGACAAAAGCATCGAAATCGCATGAGAGTGACGTCAGCAGAGAAAACTTACGATACGACACCTCGAGCAAGAAAATTTTTCCGCATCGTGAGCAAAACTCTCAACGAGGCAGGAGCAAGAAATTATTTTCCATGGTTTATGGGATCTGGGTACATGCGATATGAACAAAAGACGCGCGAGAGGGAGAAACGTCACGATCCGTTAAACGAACGAGTGATGTTGTTGGTGGACGTTAAAAATTTGTCGTTTTTTCACTTTTCCTCCTGCGCGATTATCCATGCGAGCTCGCCGCCCTGGGGCGAGAGCAGGGACCGCCCATTGATGCTGGAAAAATGTAACTGGTTTGGTGGCACGACCGCGACATTTCCCAAGCGTGAGAAACACGAATGACCTCGTGCAGGCAAATTTTTATTTTTTTTCGCGACTGTGTCACCGAACTATGAAATTTACTGGGGGATTTAAATTCGCAGGCCTCTGAAAAATGAGTAAACACTTCCGGGTGCGAGAATACATGCAGGAAATCCGCGCAGCGTCATCTCGAAAAACGGAATCATCACACACTGAGAATGAAATTTTGTTAAAAATCGTCGATATTTTGTTGAATACGGTAAACTAAATATTTTTTTATAATTTCCAAATTTTTTTTATTTTGGCAGGATATTTGGTTTCTAGAGGCATTGTCAGCGAAATTTACGAGTGGAATGGCAAAAATTTGCTTCCGAAGAGACTTTATAAAATATTTCTTGCTGGACTGACACTATTTTTGGGATTATTCAAGCAAAACGTTTAGTCGAACGTATCGAACAAAATATCCATCTTTTTCAACAAAATTTTCTTTTCAGTGCATTTCTCACACTGAGAATGGAATTTTGTTAAAAATCGTCGATATTTTTTTATAATTTTCAAATTTTTGTTATTTTGGCAATATATTTGGTTCCTAAAGAAATTGTCAGCGAAATTTACGAGTGGAATGACAAAAATTAGCTTCCGAAGAGACTTTCTAAAATATTTCTTGCTGGACTGACACAATTTTTAGGATTATTCAAACAAAACGTTCAGTCGAACGTATCGAACAAAATAACCATCTTTTTCAACAAAATTTCGTTTTCAGTGCAACAATCCAAAAAACTCTCATGATAGTCAAGAAAATAAATGTTAAGATTGAAACTCGATGAAACTTTATTTCATTGGGTAAAATATTATTCAACTAACGATACAAAGTTTCATTGCGACCATTACATTACGATGAGGCTGAAGAGTTCCGGGCATATACGCGTGGAGCGAATAATTCGCGGTGAAACTTCTTGATTTCGCAATTCCGCGGCTTTCGCGAGTCTATTCGTTTTCCGTGGGAGCCAGACCGACCTCAAAAGGAGAGGACTTTTGGCAGACACATTCGTCGTTTCCTCGAGAACGAGAGATTTGTTTGGCGTGATTCTCGACGTGGTGATTCATTTTCCAACAACCCCTCGTACCGCGCTCACTTACGTTTATGTATATAAATGTATATACAGACATGTGCGTACGCAGTGGTAGATACAGAGGTTCGGTAACACCGGTCGATTGCAATATCTCAAGAAGGATGCGAACGCAAGTGGCGCCGTTTCTTGGTTGCCATACTCGTGCCACGTCCCCATGTATATCGTGGATAGCTCGAGCCATCGTAAGAATCGCAGGAGCGATAGTAGCCGAGATGGGCGGACATTGGGTTGCGAGGGAGAAAGTACTTTGCCAGCCGTGAAACAGCTCCGTCGTGCGAGGGTGAAATTTCTCTCTCGCTTTGCCATCTCATCTCAATGGGTTCGAGCTTATTCCGGAGTAGCTCTCATGGCCTGATCTCCGTTACTATATGCCCCTTTGCCCTCTTCAATGGCCCGAGTCGTTTTTTTTTCCTGAATAAACGAAAAGCTCTAGACGAGTCGAGCAGATCGACTGAGATGTGATTTTTCCCAGTCGGGATGCCTCGGTCCCGGAGTCTTCATCTTCCTGCCAATATTTTCTTTGTCCCCGCGAGGAGAACTGCCTCTCGATGGCCAAATTCTCATTCAGCCAAAATGTGGATACTTTGGTATGTAATTTTGGCTAAATTGCTGAATATGTTTCCGAGATTAGGACATGACTGCGCGAGGAAGGAATGTCATGGTACTCGAAGCTTCTGCGAGAACGATGATCGCATCCGGCTTATTGCTGGGCTACGGGATGAGGAAGGAGCGAATTGGCGATCCAATTTACACCGGAGCTCGACCGCGGAATTTGACATGACCGTTGGCGTGTCTCATCGGACGGGGATCATCAGGATGCTGTTTCCTGTCTATCCTCGGAATATACCGAACATCTCGTGATGCGCAAACTCCTCGCCTTTGTATCCACGCGATCGGAGCCTGAGGATGATATGAGATTTTGCGGTGGTTCGAAGCTCCGGGACGAGATTATCTCGACAAGGCAAAATGTACTTCACCTGCGAGATGACGAGGAGGTTTCCGAGGATGAGTCATAAGATCTCCTCTCGTTGCTTGCAGCAGCCCGAGAAGATTGTAGTTAACAAGCCCTCCTGTGGCCCTTGATTCGCCGCTACAACGCCCGATTTCACTCGTGGTCTGTCCTCGCTAGTCCCTAAAGCGATGGAGAAAAGCACTGAATCTCCGGACCACAACCAAGACACTCTATCTCTGTATACGTGCCTTTCGTATCCATTCCCAGACAAGTAACTAGCCCCCTGTTAATCCCTAGAGATTGTCTCCGTCTAATAGCCAAGTATCGCGCGGAGCTTTGGTCGGATGTGCCGAGAGGTTGGTCTTACACACGAAGGATCACCGACAGCTCTGCGCACGGAGTCTATTCCGGGGCAACAACTTTACCGAGAGTTGCTCTCGTTCCATTTATCGATACGGACAAAACGAGAGAGAGAGGACAAGAGAATTGTCACGGGATTCTTGTTCGTTGGCGAGTGGCTAGCTGCGTGAACGATCGAACAAGGTAAATGATAAATTAGCAACTTAAAGCATCATCGCACGGAATGACACTTCCGGAATGAGCCCAAGAGTAAAACTCCGCACATGGTGTCCATATTCGTGGATAAAATCCGGCTCCAAGTTGGCCTCGCTCATGGTGGCGTGTCGCGAGCGAAATGCTCGAGAAAACTTAGTGATTTCTCAATTTCGGAGAGTCTGGTTTCCGCGTGAGCAGGAAATGAGGAAACAAACTTTGTAATCTCGCGATTGTCTTGAGGGGAGGATCCGTCTGTGAATTGCGGGCTTTTGGTGTCTCCTTCCGTTTATTTATATGGTCCAGGGCGAGTTTTATCTTCCACATGTGAATTGCAGGCTTTTTTTCTCCGTTATCATTGACTCGACGAACTCGAATGATGGGAAAAGTTTTATTTTCGGAAAAAAATGGTCAAGCAACTTTTTTCTGCCACGCATCATTTTCCGGAGGCTACAATATACACAGGGTGTTTATTTGCGCGTGCTAAATCGTAAATCCTCGTAGACGATTAGATGCATCGCACGCGCTTTAATTTAACGTTCTCTCGGATCGTTGGAGCTCGCTACATTCAACTGTGGAATCGAGAATCAAGAGAATCAAATGCTTGTACTGCATGTGTGTGTAAGAGAGGGTAGACCTGATCGGAGGTTTCACACGCGCGAATACACAATCCGTGCGGTTGCTCTGACCCATAGACACAGATATTGCCCGTGTATATAATTCGATTGTGACGCGAGTACAATGCTCAAGGGGTTGGTGTCCCACGGTTGGGCGTTATTCGGTCACAGCTACCGGAGAGAGCCCACAGCAAAACCGCTCCCTGCTATGCTGCTCTCCTGCCCCTTCAACGACCGACTGTTACTGCGCCAATTGTTTGTCCATCCCCCTTGCCACTCTCGCTCCTTCCCCCCCCCCCCC
>JBAJMU010000004.1:14532582-14547930 GCA_037952995.1 Hyposoter didymator | reverse complement strand
GTATTCCATTCGAGAAGCTTTATCGAGGTTGGAATTTTTTTTAGCTGCGGTGGATTTCGCGTTTTCCATCTCCATGAACCACCGACGAGACCCTCGGGGCATATTCTCGTTAGCGAGCTCCATCCCTCTCTCTCTCTCTCTCTCTCTCTCTCTTCCTCTCCTTTTCGCCCCTCCGTAGCCCACTTGCACCTTTTTTGGTTATCCAATCACCATCGAATCGACTTGGCACTTTCCCTCCCTTGCAGCCTCCCTCAATTATTCATCCCCAGACCCTTGCAAACTGGTTGGAGATCCACGAGCTGCTTTCGTTGATTTCGCATTATTCTTTCAGGCTCTGGATTCCATTGCTCATTCCTCACGTTTCTCATGATTATTCGAGATCCGTATTGGTTGCTTTTACGCTCCGCAATCGCTTCGATGAGGGGGGACAAATTATTTCACCTTTCACAAAAGAAAAGCTCGTTTCTTTTTGTGGCATCGTCACCGCGCAATCCGTTCCGATGTTCTCGCGGACCTTCCAGTGCCCTTTTTTTTGCTTTTCCCTTCGTCACGATCACACATCTTACGAAAATGAGGAAAAAGGAATAAAATTCTATCGCGAAAGTCTTTCATTTCGTTTCAGCATTTATTTTCCCTGTTTTTCTGATTTATCAGAAAAACGGTGCACCACTTTTTCGCTCTCTACTCTTCAGCCTTCTCGGATTGCTCGCAAGGTTACTGCGTGGCCCATTAGGGCTGCGGCGAAAGTTGTTTCTCGAACAGCAGGTCGAGAGAGTGTTAGTGCGCGAGAAAGGAAGAAAAATGGGCTGCGAGGATGTGCCAAGTGTTAACGTTAATTGCTCTCGGTCGAGTTACTTTTTCAAAGCGGCGAATGAAAACGAGAGAGAAAAGAATTTCACCAAAGATCAGAGGCCACGTTTTTTTTTTCTCATTCCATGTCCATATCGAACGATTTCACGAAAGATCGAGAAAGAAATGTTGGACGCGAATGCTACATGAGGAGAAATATAAAAGTCGAGGTTGAAAGCTCCGAGCTGAATTCAATCAAGAAAAGTTTCGTGTATTTCTCCGGTCAGTTATCACGGAGAACGCCACGACTTTCCATCCCTTCAATCGGCCATTATTTCAATCGAGTTTTCATCCATTATTCGATTTATTACTCTCGCATCCGATTCAATAGTTCCATCTTTCGAATTTCATTCCATTTCATTACTTTTTATTCCTTCCATCATTTACTTTCGCTCAAGAAATCATTCAGCTCTTACTCGCCACACCTCTGTAGAATTACGTACTTGCCACCATGGGGGGTAGATTTGTACCCCGGTGAGAAAAATCGTTATAAAAAATGAACTAATGAATATTTCGACTTGAAAATTGTTGTAGAACATTTTCAAAGCCTTTTTAAAAAGATTCTTTACTATATTTAGCGAAAAATTAAATTTGAGTACACTAAAAAAAATGCTGAAACCAACAAAACTGGAAAATGAGAAAAATCGTTATAAAAAATGAACTAATGAATATTTTGACTTGAAAATTGTTGTAGAACATTTTGAAAGCTTTTTTAAAAGATTTTTCACTTTATTTAGCCAAAAATTAAATTTGAGTACACTAAAAAAAAATGCTGAAACCAACAAAAGTGGAAAGTGAGAAAAATCGTTATAAAAAATGAACTAATGAATATTTCGACTTGAAAAGTGTTACAGAACATATTGAAGGCCTTTTTAAAAAGATTATTTACTATATTTAGCCAAAAATTAAATTTGAGTACACTAAAAAAAATGCTGAAACCAAGAAAAGTGGATAGTGACAAAAATCGTTATGAAAAATGAACTAATGAATATTTCGACTTGAAAATTGTTACAGAACATATTGAAAGCCTTTTTAAAAAGATTCTTTACTATATTTAGCCAAAAATTAAATTTGAGTACACTAAAAAAAATGCTGAAACCAACAAAAGTGGATAGTGACAAAAATCGTTATAAAAAATGAACTAATGAATATTTCGACTTGAAAAGTGTTACAGAACATATTGAAGGCCATTTTCAAAAGATTCTTTACTATATTTAGCCAAAAATAAAATTTGAGTACACTAAAAAAAATGCTGAAACCAAAAAAAGTGGAAAATCGACTATTTTGCTCGATAGACCTGGAGTAGTTTGTACCCCAAGGTGGCAAGTAAGGGTTAGTGGATAAAACAGAATTGGGGAACCATCGAGATCGTTTTTGTCAAGTCTGTAAAGAAGTTACTTGTGCAATAGAAATAAACCGATACAGCTCAGCTCATGTAACGCTCCCATAGCTTTTAATTGCCCGAGGAAAGACAACGAATCGGAGGAGAGAAAAAGGGAGGGAGGAAAGGTCTTTACTCGCGGCGAGAGTAGCGTCGAGAGTCTCAACCCACTTGACGTGGGCTTTCGCCTCTTGGAAGCCCTTCCAAGAAGACCTCTTTGTCCCACGATATTATCCCTGCGATATCTTGGCTACTCTTTGCAAGTGGAAGCCGCATACAAACGCTATGGAAAGTTTTAATTGCTAGCATGGAAAACTGCCCTCGTTAGACAAACGTGTTGGTATAGTTGTGAGTCGAGATTGTCTACTTTGGTTGGAAATTAGAATGATAATTACGTCTTAAAATGTTGAAGGTGTCGGAGTGATTTTTCCTCATCTCGTAATAACATTAACTGTGGAAATTAATAACGAGCGATGATGGGAAAATCTCACTAATTAATACTCGAGTCCACTGATAATTCGATGAATCCCGTTCCCCCTAAGACCCAATTTGTTAATTTCCAATTAAAACTTGAAAAAAAAAAAAAAAAACGAAAAAATTCATAAAAAATGAAAATCGAAGTGGGAAACTTTGGATTCACATGAACGTTGAAATTGCTGGTAGATCGACCAATCATTAACACGAACCTTTGAATATGCAAAAAATTGAGTAAAATAGATCGAGACGTTTTCGATGTTTTCGCTCCGCGACATTATTGCCAGCGTTCTCGTCAGGTTAATGAAACTTTGACGAAATAAATCCATTTATTTTGCACATGGTTGAGTTACTCCGAGTAATTGAGAGCTTCGAAATTTCCACTCAAACGCGCGCCGCTCAATTATCGTATGTTTACACGGCCAGGAAAAATGTATCGAGCGAAAAAAATGAAGCAGCCTCGCAGTGGAAAATTCGGAGGAAATTCAAACGCGGCGTGGAACAAATTACAATGGAGGCAAAAGTTGAAACTGAGCTGAGGGATGAAATAAAGCGAGTGGAAGAAAAAAAGACACACACGTGCGGGGAAAAGAGGAAATGTCTGAAGGGGATGAGAGAGAGAGAGAAGAAAGTGCTGCTGGGTGCTGGCCGCTCGAAGATTCATGGAATTTTTCATCACGCAATGTTCTATATAGACAGAACTCATGAATCCAGATATATCATCCTGCTGTACATGGCATTACCTACTTGGATCTATTACATATTTCCCTGGTGGTTGACCGGCGTCTTGGAACAAAGAAAAAGATAAATATATACAAAGATAGAGGCGAGGAGAAAAAAGGAGCAAGGGAAAGATATGAAGATGTACAAGGCAAAGATAGGAAGACTAAAAGTTAACGAATACAGCGCGAGAGAGCTTTTCCCAGCCCCTTCGCGAGCTCTCCATCTTATTCGTACTTTTCCCTAGACGCAATCTACTCGAAGCTTGGTGGTTGGTCGACGTGCACACGCGGAGACAGAAGGAATGTTTTTCAAGAATGTCTCTCCTGCTCACTATTTCGTATTTCTCGTACACTGAAAAGAAAATTTTGTTGGAAAAGATGGATATTTTTTTCGATACATTCGACTAAACGTTTTGCTCGAATAATCCCAAAAATTGTGTCATCGCAGCGAGAAATATTCTATAAAGTCTCTTCGGAAGCTAATTTTTGTCGTTCCAATCGTAAATTTTGCTGACAATTCCATTAGAAACAAAATATTCTGCCAAAATAACGAAAATTTTGAAATTATCGAAAAATATTTAGTTGGCCGTGTTTAACAAAATATCGACCATTTTTAACAAAATTTTATTTCCACTTTATTGTTTGGTCATTTTTACATTTCTGGGCGATTGGTAGCCCCATTTGGGAATTCGAATTGGTGGCAACTCGCTGTCACTCTCATTTTTGCTCCGGCCACTCGTCTGGGCTGAAAAATTGAGGAAAATAATTCTGACAATTAACGAAATGACTAATGAGTTGCTAATTATAAAGACGATAATTAATTTGGGATTTTGACAAACTGTTCTTTCGTGTGCCTTTTGTTACGAGACGAACAACTTTCTTCCATGGTCCTCTGCAGCAGGGACTCACAAAAAAGGATTATTGAAAAAAAAAAACGATGCTCGTGACCTTTATGGAAACGAAGTAGACGCACAAACGGTTGTTTTTTTCTTCGAGGGCTTCCCTAAAATTTGCCTCAGTTTCGCTCCTTTTTCCATTCACCTCGGGGATAAAAAATGAAGAAAAAAAGCTTAGCAAAGGAAAAAGGGTGAATGAAAGGTGAAAGAAGAGAAAGGGGCTGCTGGGTGAAAGAGGTTTTTCCGTTTGAGTGAAAGGACGATAGATCGAGGCTCGTGGGATGATTTTTTTCTTCATCCATTTCTTCCTTGTTTTTCCTCTCTTCTTACATCTTTTCCTTTTATTTTTTCATCCGCAATCTCTCTCGCTTCACTTTTCCACTTTCACTCTTTCTCCCCCTCCATCCACCTTCATGAAAAGAGTTATTGGCCGAGCAATAAGAAAGGCTCTACAGACACGATGAGACCCGGAAGCGAATTCAAGCCAATTCTTTAACATCTGTACGTTCCAGATTTCCTATAGATGTCCATAAGGTGTCTCGAGAGTCTGAAGCAACTTTTTCCGAAAAAAATTTCGTGCAGTGATTTTTAATGATCGTAAAAAAAAATCATAATTTTTCTCATTTTTTTAAATCAATTTCGAGGCGTTAAAAATGAAGTTAAAAAATAGTAAAAAATTTCGTTCTAAACAATGTTTATTGGCTAAAATTGACATCGCTGAATCATTGAGTTATTCATTTTTTTTTTTTTTTACTCGACAAGCTCTAAAAAAAATGATTCCGTTAAGACGTCGAATGAACAACTTTTCTCTGCACAATTTCACGGTCTATCGGGGCCTTAAATCTTGCTCGTGATTTCCAGGACACTGTTTACTGCCAGATTTTATGGGGAAAGGAAAAAAATGTAGTCTGCTCGACATCGTCCTTTCGTCTTATTCACGCCGGTTCCTTTTCTCACTCCCACGAGATACAATGAAATAACCATTCGCCCAACTTTATCGGCCTCCCAGGACCTGCATTCCGTGCATTCTGCATTCTCTCTGCCCCTCTCTCTTGCTCTTTTTTGTTCCGACGTTTGGGAGATCTTAACAGTCCAGAGAATCGTGTGCGTTACCTCGACATTTCCAGAACGGAACTGATTTTTTTTTTCACCTCCGAATCGACAGTAAAAAAAAAATCTGCACTTTTTTTTTCATACGTGTGTTTCTTCCCTTTTTTCGCTGGCCATCGAAATTGCGGAACTAATAAATACGAAGGTGGCTTCCGTTCTAGGGATGTAACCAGAGATTGCCGGATTATTGAGAGGCACGTAGAATCTACTTGACCGTAAATTCAATCGTGCGTGTGTGTGTGTGTAAAATCGGTCAAACAGTGAGGACCGTTGACCAATCACGTGAATCGATTTCAACCGAAGCCGCTACTTCAACAGTTCAATAGGATATTTCGAGGGTTCAAACAAATCGAAAAAGAGGGAGAAAAAATCCGGATTTTTTTTCTTGTTGCGCACGAAAGACTTTTTTTTCCCTCGATGTCCAGAATCATTTGGTCCGTTCGATGTAGCCATGATAAAAATGAGTGGAAGCCTTTGTGTCTCTATCGATTTCCATTCCACGATATTACTTGATATTTCAGACATTTACTGTGTTGGACTTTCTTCCAAAACACGACTTTTGGGCTGAACGTCATTTTTAATCTCGAATCAATTTTTTTTTTAAATTTTTCATATTAAAAAATCGAGATCAGAAAAAAAAAGGAACACAAAGATTTTTTCACGATGTATATGCTCCACAAGATGGTGCATATTGTATTTGCCGGATGAGAGTACCGGCACGTGTGCATATTTTAGTAGGCGAATTACCATTGCCTATATATATTTTCTCTCTCTCTCTCTCTCTCTCTCTCTCTCTCTCTCTCTCTCTCTCTCTCTCTCTCGTTCTCTCTCTGGATAGTTGTATGAAATCC
The DNA here is from genome assembly GCA_037952995.1 of Hyposoter didymator. NCBI lineage: Eukaryota > Metazoa > Arthropoda > Insecta > Hymenoptera > Ichneumonidae > Hyposoter > Hyposoter didymator. Next base: position 14,541,647 of record JBAJMU010000004.1, on the reverse strand, counting down.
CCACAGGGATGGTTGGGATATCGTTTCATTTCCTTCCAAGCTGATGCAGAAATGCCCCTTCCCCAGACTTTATCCTGGCGTGCCAGCCACCCGGTGAATTTAGAATATCGAACTGTGATATTTTGTGTACACAATTGCGTTTTTGTTGCTTTCAAACAAAGCATAAAAAAGATCGAAAAAAAAAAAATGGAATAAAAAAAAAAAAATGTTTCAATAAAGCAGAAAAATCTCGTTAAAAAAACATTCGGTTCAACAAAACGCGATGGCGATTGCCTTTTTTCGAATGATAAATATCAAATTACATTTGCAAAAAAAAAAATACCACGCGATACCTCGAACAAAGCCTGCGATATTTTCCATCCACATGGAAATTTAATTTTTCATTGAAAACTAATAATATGTTCGCCACTGACACGTTGTATGTACGAGGTAAAAAAACAAACGAAAATTCCAACGAAACTTTGTTCGAAAAATATGCAATTGCACGATTGAAATTTTTTTATTTCTCGGCAATTTTCGATCCTTTTTTTTCCGGCGTTGCGAGAAACAGTAGAAAAATGGAATCGCAAATAAAAACGATGACGGGAGTGGCAAAAAATCTCATATCGTCGGGCAGCAGGAATTGGCACGATTCGAAAGGTTTCTCGTTACTTTTTGCGATTCGCAATTATGACGAACACGTGATACCATCGCGCGTTCACCTTCAAGGGGCTCCTCTACAATTCCTTACGTATATATATCGTTTGACACTGCCGAAACGAATCATCGCGTCGAACTCGCATAATTCGCCAAAGCCGAAAAAACTTTTTTTTTTCTGCTTCCAATTCCAAAAGATTTTCATTTTCTTACATCACGTTTTCTCGTTATACGTTTACGCCTCGAAAAAGCCAGAAGATCGTTCTATAAGTAGGAGGAAACTTTAGCCTGCAAAATTTATTCGAAATTTTGTTTATTTTCCAAAAAATACAGATTTCTTCGGAGATTCTTGGATTTAGAGTGTGTCGTTCTTTAGAAAATTTGCAACAACTTTTTTCTATGGACTTGGGCTCGCAAAGCATTTTGTATGTAAAAAAAACTGAAAAGAAAAATTTCTAAATTCGAGCTTCACCACACAACGTCCTTTTGAATTTCGCAAACGTTACCTAAAGCTCCAGAAAGTTTAGGGCCTTGACTCTGGGGACACAGTTTGCATAGAAAATGAAAAGTTGTCATAGTTTTGATGGGATTCGATTTATGGTGAATTGGCAGGTGAAGATTCATGAGCCGGATTTTCGAGTTCGATTTTCGGATGAGAATCGTTGGAATCGGCTGATCAACTCGACTCATAGCAAACTCATCTCTTGCCTGCTCTCGTTGGCTTCAAACTTGAGAATGAAGAAAGACGCCAAGCTCGTAATCCACGAAGAAGAGAGCTTACGGTTGCCTCCTCCAACACACTAGACTTGATTTTGCTCGATCCTCTCGTCTGCTGCCTCCCTCGCTTCAACCTCGTCGATCTGAATTAACGTTGAATCTCGTCTGCTCCTAGAAATCACCGTAGAACCTCGCGACAGTACGCCGAGCTGTGCAGGGCCTTCGACCAATTTTTATTCGATCTTGTTTCCCTTTTCTCTACTTTTTCTTATTCTTCCGAATGTCCCCTCGAGAGCACACGAAGAACGATTGCTGGAGAATATACGCGAGGACGTTGGGAAAAGTTGGATGCAAAGTTTCCAATTCGTTTGGAATTTATTTTGGGAAACGAAATTTCTCAAATGCGTTGTTAAATTCGTCGTGACATTATTTTGAAAGTTTTGCCATTTTTTTTAAATTTTCAATCTCGTTCGACCGAATGAACGCTTGAGATTCGTTTCCTTACGCATTGAAAAATCCTTTTCGAGACAATCGAAGTGAAATTGTTGCAGGAATTCGATTGTTTCGTCGGGAGCACAAAATGATGAGAACGATATTGCAAAATATTCCGAGACTACTGCGGAGTCTATGCTTTAGAAAATGAGCGGAAACTGTGAAAGGGTCTTGGGAAAGTGTACTAAATATACAGAATGTAACGAAGATGACGACACAAAGGAGGAATTTAATTTGCTCGTCGAGGTAGCTTCAAACTTTTGCTCTTCTTCGTGTGTGCGGATACGGTGCGCTCCTTTGTATTTGAGTAAGAAACTCTGCACAACTGTGCGGACAATTTGTAAACGAGCATTTTATGGAGCCGATGTTGTTAAACTTTTTTCCTTCCGCCGTTGAGAAAAAATCTCCGGAGAGTTATTACGAAAATCGTCTTTTGGTAAAACTGCAAAAACGCCAATTTTTTCGAGTCTCTCGCGTGCAAAGTTATGGCGCAAAAAAAAATCACTCACGTCTGGTTTTAACTGTTTTATCCGTCGACGCGAAAACAAAATTTTGTTGGAAAAGATCGATATTTTGTTCGATACGTTCGACTAAACGTTTTGTTTGAATAATCCCAAAAATTGTGGCATCGCAGCAAGAAATATTCCATAAAGTCTCTTCGGAAGCAAATTTTTGTCGTTCCGATCGTAAATTTTGCTGAGAATTCCAATAGAAAGCAAATATTCTGCCAAAATAACGAAAATTTTGAAATTATCGAAAAATATTTAGTGTTCAACAAAATATCGAGCCGTTTTTAACAAAATTTTATTTCCAGTGTACAGAAAAAAGTAGCAAGCGGTTTATGGTGGAGGAAAATCTGTCAAAATGTCTGGAAAGAATACGAAGCAGATTTTTATTAATCGCGAAAAATAATTCTGTTCAGTCCATATCAGTTAATTACACTGAAAAGAAAATTTTGTTGGAAAAGATCGATATTTTGTTCGATACGTTCGACTAAACGTTTTGTTTGAATAATCCCAAAAATTGTGGCATCGCAGCAAGAAATATTCTGTAAAGTCTCTTCGGAAGCAAATTTTTGTCGTTCCAATCGTAAATTTTGCTGACAATTCCATTAGAAAGCAAATATTCTGCCAAAATAACGAAAATTTTGAAATTATCGAAAAATATTTAGTTGGCCGTGTTCAACAAAATATCGACCATTTTTAACGAAATTTTATTTCCAGTGTACAGAAAAAAGTAGCAAGCGGTTTATGGTGGAGGAAAATCTGTCAAAATGTCTGGAAAGAATACGAAGCAGATTTTTATTAATCGCGAAAAATAATTCTGTTCAGTCCATATCAGTTAATTACACTGAAAAGAAAATTTTGTTGGAAAAGATCGATATTTTGTTCGATACGTTCGACTAAACGTTTTTTTTTAATAATCCCAAAAATTGTGTCATCGCAGCAAGAAATATTCTATAAAGTCTCTTCGGAAGCAAATTTTTGTCGTTCCGATCGTAAATTTTGCTGAAAATTCCATTAAAAATCAAATATTCTGCCAAAATAACGAAAATTTTGAAATTATCGAAAAATATTTAGTGTTCAACAAAATATCGACAATTTTTAACAAAATTTTATTTCCAGTGTCAAAATTCGAACTGAAATGCGACGAAAAAAAAAATACAAACTCTTCGAAATCTCGTGTACGGTGCCAACAAAATTGATTGTTATTTGCATTGTGGAATGAGTGTTGATACGAAATATCTTCGATTTCGTATGTTGCTGATTAGTAGATTCGTGTATTTCGAAATCGTATAGATACATATATAAAGAGGAGAATTTCGAGTGGACAAACAGTGGGACGAGAGAGCAGAATATATCTAGCGGAAAATTGAAACGTGGATATGCATTTGATCATCAACCACGTTACATGTTTGATATCGATGAGTTGATGTTGTACGAAAATGCACAAGATGGAGGAAGATTAATACGAGATTAGTTGGGAAATATTTGAAATAGGTGCGGAGCAGGCAACTTGATTGGAAATTTCAATAAACATTCGTTGTCCACACAAATATGACGAGCGATGTCTTTGTTGACTTGACAAACACAGACGCGGGGAAACAATTTGCAAAACAGTTCATTGTGTATATGAAAAAAAAAAATTATTATTTGAAAATAAATAACAAAAAAGGCTGCAAATCGCTCTCTCGCAGTGGAAATAAAATTTTGTTAAAAATGCTCGATATTTTGTTGAAAACTAAATATTTTTTGATAATTTCAAAATTTTCGCTGGCAGAATATTTGGTTTCTAATGGAATTGTCAGCAAAATTTACGATTGGAACGATAAAATTTTGCTTCCGAAGAGACTTTATAGAATATTTCTTGCTGCGATGACACAATTTTTGGGATTATTCAAAGAAAACGTTTAGTCGAACGTATCGAACAAAATATCGATCTTTTCCAACAAAATTTTCTTTGCAGTGCGAGATGATGAAATCTTTCTCCATGACGAACTATATTTTTGGCTTCCTCATAAGAATAAAGAAGCTTTGAGCATCTCGAGGGAATTTATAAATTTCGATTTTTTGTATTTTTTTTTTGTATTTGCATTTAAATAATGCAATTTCGACAAGTTTTCTAGAAAGTGAAGAGAAAGTTGAGACAATATTTTATAAAATTTGTATAAATTAAAGAGGTTGGACGATTTTTCAAAAAAGTTTTCTCTATTTTCACGATGCTGTGAGAAAAAACAGCAGAATTATCAGATTGGTATGAGCGAGTCTTATCCAAGATGATAAAAATCAATGGAAGAGTATAATTTGGAACGTGACTTTGGCGAGAATCTCGCGATAAAAATAAAAAGTTATGAAATGTCGAAGCGAAATGAATTCTTAGAGAAAACACACAATCGAACACGAAAGCGCCCATATATATGCAGGCAAGAGACACACCTTCGTTACATATTTCTGCACGCGTCAGTGTACAACGTCAAATAAAAATTCTTGGGGTACGTTGGTATTGTTCATGGAGCCGTTCGGAAGGCGTTACGAGGGACGACGACGACTTAATGCGAAAAGTTGGAGAGCGTGTATACACGCGAGGACGGAAGTCAATATCCGTCGTTGTTTCGTTCTCACGAGGCTCTACTCTGTGTGCATCTATATGCAACCAAATGCATATCTCTTTTTCCTACGCAGCCTTATTCTCGAGATAAGCTCAAAAAACTTGTCCCTTATTTTTCTGTCGTACGAAGAATATTTTTATTTGAAAAATAACGCTTTTGCATCTACTGCTCGTCATCCAGACACACTCTCGTAATTGATGCAGAAAAATATACTTGCCACTGAAAACAAAATTTTGTTGAAAAAAATCGAAATTTTGTTCGATACGTTCGACTAAACGTTTTTTTGAATAATCCCAAAAATATTGTCAGTCCAGCAAGAAATATTTTAGAAAGTCTCTTCGGAAGCAAATTTTTGTCATTCCACTCGTAAATTTCGCTGACGATTCCGTTAGAAACCAAATATATTGCCAAAATAACAAAAATTTGAAAATTATAAAAAAATATCGACGATTTTTAACAAAATTCCATTCTCAGTGTGAGAAATGCACTGAAAACGAATTTTTTGTTGAAAAAGATGGATATTTTGTTCGATACGTTCGACTAAACGTTTTCTTTGAATAATCCCAAAAATATTGTCAGTCCAGCAAGAAATATTTTAGAAAGTCTCTTCGGAAGCAAATTTTAGTCGTTCCAATCGTAAATTTTGCTGACAATTCCATTAGAAACCGAATATTCTGCCAAAATAACGAAAATTTGGAAATTATCGAAAAATATTTAGTTGGCCGTGTTCAACAAAATATCGACGATTTTTACCAAAATTTCATTCTCAGTGTGAGAAAATTGCAATCTCGTGGAAAGGACCTCGAACTTGTTATACGTGCAATTTTGTAAAGCTGATTTTTCTCAGCAGCTTGGCGTTTATCAAAGTACCGAAACTAGATTATCCCGAGGGTCGATAAATTGTCGTTGATTCGCGAGGAAATCGGCTGGAGAGAATCGACGAGACTGAGGGAGATTATTCACGGCTGATAGGAGCTCGAAATTGCGATGTAACTTTTTTTATCGCAGGTAATAATCGATCGTTTTTTATGCAGACGAGTCTGGCCAAGTGTTTCGATTTTTTTGCACGACTTTGTGGGGGAAAAATGTGCAGCAAAGTTGGCGAATTTCGTTTATTGATCGAACGAAATATTTGTTTGTCGATTGGTAATTAAAATTTTTTGGACGTAATTCCGAGGGAAAATCGATTTGCATAACTCTCGGAGACGCTTCGGTATTTCGAACTTGTACTGCGAATATATTTCCCTAAATATCTAAGCTCCTGAATAACTGGTTATACAAATTTTCCCGTCACGGACGTAAACCCTTCGCCTCGTTACGAAGTAATTCAGCCTCGTTCCATCTAGTTTATGAACTATTTTGTTACGGTCTTCGCGATTGCATGTTTTGCCGCATCGGAGTGGCTTCTCTGGCTCGCGTGGATTTTCTCATTTCCGAGATCGTAAAATCCGACATTGAAAATCGAAAATTCAAACTGAAAAGAAAAGTCTGTTGGAAAAGATGGACATTTTTGTCCGATACGTTCGATCAAACGTTTTGTTTGAATAATCCCAAAAATTGTGTAATCGCAGCAAGAAATATTCTATAAAGTCTCTTCGGAAGCAAATTTTAGTCGTTCCAATCGTAAATTTTGCTGACAATTCCATTAGAAATCAAATATTCTGTCAAAATAACGAAAATTTTGAAATTATCGAAAAATATTTAGTTGGCCGTGTTCAACAAAATATCGACGCATTTTTACCAAAATTTTATTTACAGTGCAGTGAAAAATTCGTAGATTTTTTCAATTTTCTTTAAAAATCGAATTAAAGAAAAATTTATCAAAATCCCGAAGAACCGGGAGCGAGTGTAAAAGAATAATTTAAAAAACAGCGATTGGCTTGCGACTCCCATTGAAATCACACGATTTCATTCCATGGGAAAAAGTCCCGCACTAGGCACCATTTTTCACCAGGAAGAAAACTTGCTCTCTCTCTCTCCTCCTCGTTTTTTCTGCTCTCGCTTTCCGTTCACCCCCTTTTTCTGAAAAAAATAAAAAGACTCTTGTAAAAAAGGTGTCTCCAGGGCAGTACATACATGGGGGATGGACTGGCTCGCTCTCTTCCCCGAGGCACACACAGAGCGCGAACGGTATTGGAATTCCTCGAGAGAGCTTTGCCATTCGCGTTTAGAGCGATTTTTTAAACTCTCGTTTTTCTCCTTTTCCTCACTCGCTACTGCTCGCTCCCTGCCCCTCGTCCAAATGTATAATAAAATGAAAGAAACAGGAAGAAGAAAAAAAAATATATATGGTCCAAAAGGATCGTGGTTTTCCATGAATTTACCGAACTGTTACCGCGTGAAAAAGAATCCTCGACAAACACGCGCTTTCCAACACACAATCTCAAACGCGTATATATTTTTACACTTATTTTCTTCATTTTTTTTTCCTCCCCTTTTTTTCAAATCTATTTAAATAGTTGAACGCGCGCGGTTGTCGGAAAATTGCTTCGCAAGCCAGACACTTTTCCGAGACAAACAGTCGTCGAAACATTTTCTTTCTTCCCTATCCAATTTCGAAAGCTAATGGTTCTTCTCATCCCTCTTGTGGTTTTCTACCCCTTGCACGCAGTTATGCCCCGAGGCTCGCAGGAATACTCTGGTTTTTTTTTCTACCTGCTTCTTTACATGTATTTACTTACGAAAAAAAAAAAACAACGTTCAGTTTTCTTCTTACGGCTGTAAATATGCCGGACGTATTTTTCGAAAGTTCTCGAGGGAGCGATGTTTATTAAAAATTTTCAAACACACACGTCTTCCCAAATGACGGTGAATTTTTTTACAGTTTTCAATGGCAATGTGCTTCGAATTTCCCTAAACATCGAAAAATCATATTTAGAAAAAATGTCCGGATGTGTGTGTGTGTGTACGTTCTGGGACTGTGAAATTCAAACTTTTATAACTCGAGAACGGTTTGAGCTACAGGGCTCCCGTTTTGCACAGATTTTAATCTGTACAGGCTCTTCGTTCTCTGTGAATTTTGTTGCAATTGCTAGAAAAATACGAATTTTACGGAATTTTGAAATTTTCAAAAAAAAGTGTCGACGCTCTGACTTGCGCAAATTTTAAGATTTTTTGCTAATTTTTTTTTTTTATAGACAGAGTATCATAATAGAAAGGTTGGTATTGAATTTGGAAAATATCAGTTGAACGGTTTAAATTTTATGATTTTTTGAATTTTACGAAATTTTGAGTTTTTTAAAAAATCGTCCAACCCCTCTAATTTCTGCAAACTTTTTAAGATATTGTGTACAAATCTGTACTTCCTCTTTACTTTCCAGTGAAATTATCGCAATTATTTTTAAAAATACGAATTTTACGGAATTTTGAAATTTTCAAAAAAAGCCTGTCGACGCTCCAACTTCTGCAAATCTTAAGATTCATTACTAATTTTTTTTTTATACACAGAATATCATAATAGGAAGGTTGGTATTGGATTTAGAAAATATCGGTTGAACGGTTGGAATTTTATGATTTTTCGAATTTTACGAAAAATCGTCGAACTCCTTGAATTTTCGCAATTTTTTTGCAACCAAACGATAACTTTGTATTTAACCAAATATTGGTGAAAAAAATAAAAAGTATTGATGAAAAATCCAAACGCGGGTGTTGTATTTCGAAAGCGAGTTAAATGAAATTTTAGCCGAGCGAGTTTTGTTTATATTTATCGATCCATGTATTTGGCTTCCTCGAAAAATATTTGGCTACATTTTACTGAGGCAAAGTGAAATTTTACTTTTGGTACATAACTCTGTGATTCTTTCGTGGATTTAATTATACATGCTATGGGTTGCTATCGATACAGCTGACGTCAATGAACGATCGCTCTCGCTATCGTGTATACATTTCAATTTATTTCGCTGTGTGTTTTTCGCATGGGGAAAAAACGCTCGGAATACCCTGGCGGCGGTTCCCTCGCAGGTCTATATATTCCGCGATGTGCATTGCGTGCTTTTATTGAAATCGTTTCGGAAAATAAAATTTTGCGTTGCGTCATTGATAGTCGATGAGATGAAGGTTTGGAGGCTTTTTTGAACAAGCGGTTCGGCACGATTCCTATGACGGTCTGTGA
>JBAJMU010000004.1:14507964-14532524 GCA_037952995.1 Hyposoter didymator | reverse complement strand
AAAAAAAAAAGTTTCGAACGAAATTTCTCGATATATCGTCCTCGGAAGATGGCGAAAGTTGGGGAATTACGAGAGAGAAAGGATCGAGGTGAAATAAAGAAAAATGTGCTTTTTCCATGTGAATTTTAATGAACCAGCCCGGGCTTTGTTTGTTCGCAGGTTTCCTCGAGACTTTGTCGACTGCTGAAGAAGGAGCTGCACCCCCAGAGGTCCGGAGGGCGTGAGGGGGGAAGTCGAGGGGTGGTTTTGCAACAGTAAGAGAATCAGGTCGCGTGGATCGGTGCTTCACGAAGTGGGAAACGGTGGCGGTGTTGAGAAGAGAATTTAGAGACAAGGGCGGCGGGGGTGGAGTTGCAACGACGGACCGGAAGCGGAAATGGCCGCGAGGTGGCTTCTGCTGGCGCTCTTCGCCATCCACGCCACCGCTCTTCCTGATCTCATTAGGATAGGTGAGTATCTTTCACGTTCCTTAAACCTCGAAAAAGAAACAAGTATACGTCGAGATAAAGAAAGAATAAGGAACGAGAGGAAAAAGCGATAAAGAATGGCGGGACGAGTGGAGAGCTGGGCGCGGAAAAGGGGAAGAAAGAAAAAATCTGAATGCCACCATTTCAGACTCTATTGGACGCTCTTCATTTTTTTTCCCAGCCTCTGTCGCCCTTTTTTTTTCCTTCTCTCTCGATCTTTATCCACGAAGCCTCAGAAAAAAAAACAAAATGGCCCCATTGATATAATAATCCTCTTCGTCCTCACAATTAACGTGACCCCTTCATTCTCTTCCATTATTTCACCTGCTCGCACCACATGAAATAAGCCTCGCTTGAGCATCACTCGACCTCCAGATTACTGCGAAGGTTAATCGCTATCGATTCGCTCCATCGGAAAAATCAGCTAAAATCTCCAGACCTTTCCAAGAGCATTTCAACAAAATCTTGAATTTTATGCAATTGGAAAATACGTTCTTGTCCAATCGAATGAACTCTCTGATACTTTTTTCATGCAAATTTGTTGCATTGGAAATAAAATTTCGTTAAAAATCATCGATATTTTGTTGAACACAGCCAACTAAATATTTTTCGATAATTTCAAAATTTTCGTTATTTTGGCAGAATATTTGCTTTCTAATGGAATTATCAGCAAAATTCACGATTGGAACGACAAAAATTTGCATCCGAAGAGACTTTATAGAATATTTCTTGCTGCGAGGACACAATTTTTGGCATTATTCAAACAAAACGTTTAGGCGAACGTATCGAACAAAATATCGATCTTTTCCAACAAAATTTTCTTTTCAGTGTAATTAACTGATATGGACTGAATAGAATTATTTTTCGCGATTAATAAAAATCTGCTTCGTATTCTTTCCAGACATTTTGATAGATTTTCCTCCACCATAAACCGCTTGCTACTTTTTTCTGTACACTGGAAATAAAATTTTGTTAAAAATCGTCGATATTTTGTTGAACACGGCCAACTAAATATTTTTCGATAATTTCAAAATTTTCGTTATTTTGGCAGAATATTTGCTTTCTAATGGAATTGTCAGCAAAATTTACGATTGGAACGACAAAAATTTGCTTCCGAAGTGACTTTATAGAATATTTCTTGCTGCGAGGACACAATTTTTGGGATTATTCAAACAAAACGTTTAGGCGAACGTATCGAAGAAAATATCGATCTTTCCCAACGAAATTTTGTTTTCAATGTAATGACGATTTCATTTGATCCGAGAATTAAAACGTAGCAACGTGCGTGCAGCTTGGCATGATTTAGAGCACAATATTATTGAGATGAATGCTTAATTCCCTCTTGTCATCTGCTCTGCTTCCTCTCTTGTTGTTATACTCTGCCCTTTGGTCCTGACATTTACCTGCTTCATGGCAAATCCCATATTCCACTAGGCATTATGTACCACAACACGACAACAATGGACCATAACACATTCTGTTTCCCATTAGCAACGATATTAATCAAGCATTACGTATAATAAACAAATATGTACATTGTGAGTGTGTGTGTGTTTTGTTTGTCATTGATTTTCACGAAACTTTAATTAACGCAATGAAATTGCTGAATTTCGATAAAAACGTGAATGTCGAAAAATGTCTATCGAATTTTCTTGTTTTGTAAAAATAATTAAATTTCGATATTCATTTTTCAATTTACTGAGAAAAAACCATGGCAACGATATCGATCGAGCGTTCCAGTCAATCAGCAAATATTAATTTCGTGTTTTGTGGAATTTTCATTTTGATTTTTATGCACGATTGATGAACGCCAAAAAAATGACGGAAATTTTGTAAAAAGTCAAAAAAATTGGATCATTGAGCGAATAATTTAATTTTGTGGAATTTTTATAAAATTTCATTTGTCATTTGTAAGAATGATGAAATGTGGAAATTTTTAAAGACGCGACTGAATAATGAAATTTTCATTTTGTGGATTACCGCGTGTGTGTTTGTGCGCAATTTTTTCTGAATGGACGAAAAGTCTTGGAAAACTTTTCATACGGAATTGTACGGCGTTTATAAATTTTTTCTACCGACACCGAGTCCCAGGCATTTTAGCGCGAGGAGCCAGAACCTCAGAAGGAAACGGAAAAAGCTCGACCACGCTTTATGGTCGCGTTTTCCACCATACGATCTGCGAGGCTCTCAGGTCATTACTCGAGTGCTGGTTTCGTTCAACCCGCTCCACCACTCGAGCGAACAACTTTTCTCGAGACATCGCTGACACGTTACGTCGGGGCGTAAAGAAGGTTGAAAATAATTGGGGAAGGTGTGGCAATTATTAACGCGACAAGGCTCTTTACTCTGTCATCGTAATTATTTCGCAAAGTCAAAAAAAAAATCGCGTTTTCTGAAAAAAAAAAAAATTCTTGTAAAAAATTGAATTAAAAAATTGTCGCCACGTACGATAATGGAGACGAGATAATAATTAATATCAAGCTTCGAATTCCCATATTTAACCATTTTTTTTTTGGAACGTACGACGTAACGAGGCAGGACGTAAAATAATTTCCAGTGGCTTGCACGTACACATGAATATTCACATATAATTCGATAGGATGACCGACAGGATTTATAGAGGAACTGCCGAAAGGATTTCCTGCAGTAATTCAATCGGGAATTATTTTCGTGTCGTGAATATGAAAGGGAAAAATGAGTTTTTCTTGTTTTTTTAGTTTTCTCGTGTCATTCGTGAATAGGGGAGTGGCCAAGTGTGGGAGGGAAAAGGGAGCAAGTATGATAGAGAGGGAGGGAAGTTGGTATACTCGTAAATTTCTATATATGATGAAAATCGTTAAAAGCGGAAGGGACACAGTTTCTTGACTGTAATTGGCAGATAACGGTAGCGGCTGGGATGTGGGAGTATATACTGCTTCGAGATGCATAAATCCCTCAATGACCTCGCGATCGTAATTGGTAGATGGAGGTTATGGCGATGGGAAGAGCGTTTAATCCTGCGTTTCTATGTGTTGAACACAGAGTCGTGTGGGTTGGAAGGAGGATGCACTCGCTGGGCCTGGCGTTGTCTCTGTTTCACACACTCGTGATGAAATCAGCTGAACCTCGATTTACGAGGTAAATTTTGGCAGGAGGCTATTCACGGAGGGCGTGTGATCTAGACTGTTTGGAAAGTACTCGATCCTTGGACGGGAAGCACGAGAATTTGAACCATCATGTGCCTCCGGTAAAGGATGAAAATGCGGCCAACGGTTTACCTGCTCCCTTGCGTTTTCCTTGCAGCTCGGAGCAGGCTTTGGCAAAACTTGAAGGTGTCGAAATGGATGGAAAATGGCAAGAAAAGTCTCTTACAAATGAAAATACTCTTTTGCTCAAATGACTGTGTGTGTGAAGCTTTTCGTATATTCGTACTTGGTATTCAGCGACCTAGGGGCTTATCAACGTTCAAGGATCTACGCTTTTTCCTGCTCCAACAAATGGGCCTGCTGCATCCTGAAGAGCGTGCAAGGCTAAAGGGCACTTGCCAGTGCCATTTGAAACAGCTCAGACGACCCAGGCCTGTATAACCTCGTGGAAAAGTGTGCGTTTTCTATTCTCGAGACAACATGCTCTTCGTGAGGTTAAAGTTTACGATATCTATGTATATATACGTGGATCGCTATGGAGGTGCGAGAGAGCGGAGAGAGAGACAGAGAGACTAAAGGAACGACTGAAGAAGGGAGATAGTCGTGCGACCAAGAGACCAGAATGCAAATGTTCCAAGGACGATTTATCCTGGTGGGAAGACGCGGCGTGCTGCATGTACGTGTCGACGACAGGTACCGGGTGAACCGCACGTAGATACATACGCAGTGCGATAAAGAAAGAAGCTGTGTGAGCGCAAGAGCGACGACGCGACAGAGAACCAGAGAGAGAGAGAGAAATGGCCAGAAAGACAGTAAAGGCGACAACCCCTTGGGCTAGACTTTCCGAGTCTCGTTCTCCTCGCAAACCCGTTACGAAAAGACTATTGAATCAACACACACGCTCTGCGCGTGAACACGCGGCGGTCCATGGCATGCTACCTGGCTTTCCGGAGGACTTTTCTATCCTCAAACTCTGGCTGCTCGACTCCGACCTCGTCTCTGGGCTTCGCACATGTTTTTATTTAAATTTAAATGTCTCTACACTCTCACGATTCCTTTCCCTCTTCTCGGCATCTTCACATTCGCGCCGTATCGTTGTGATTGCGATAAATATCATCGACGTGATACCAAGTCGAATATTTTCATGAAAACTCAAAAATAATCTCGAAAGTACCATTTTGACGGTTTCAGGAGGTAATTCTGTCGCTTCATACTGGCCATACCACCGATCGTACTTGAGACTCGCATAATTGACATTTTTAACAAATGCTAAAAAAATCATTTTCAATAACTGGAATTTTCCACGTGTAAATAATGTGACGAACGTTCTGATTTTATTAGAAAAATGAAAAAAATTTATTCCAACGATTCACGTAGTATTTCTATAGATTTGACATTAAGCGACGTTGGTTCTTTATCCATCTCTTTCTACTACTCAACCAAACGAGTTCAACCTCAATGCTTTTGAACGTCGATCCGTCAAAACAATGAAATATATGTGTAGAAATTCAAACGACGTCTCTTTATCGTGGCGAGATTCATCGAATACCGGAACGGAAGTTCAAGTTCAACTTGATATGACATAAAAAAAAAATAAGTCGATAAGCATAATTTTTTTTAACCGCATTGGATTGCTACAAGTGTCAAGTACGTGAATCTGATTTTTTTCAAAGAATCTGACGAATTGCCACTGTTATAAACACTTTTATAGCGACCGGAAGTTGGTTTTTGTACGTCGTCTCAGAATTCCTTGGCAAAAATGCCCAATTTGCATTTATTTTTCTGTAATTAAGTCGATAATCGAGCCTGAAGTTTGACACAAATAATTAGTGAAATATTAAGTGGAGCTGGATAAAGAAAAAATTGTAAATCCCTTGGATTAAAAAAAAGTATATTCACGAGACGAATAAAAATCGTTAATATCCCTTGAATATGAAAAAGTCTCGTCACTGGCCATAGTTTCCAAGTGTATGAGATAAAATTTGGATGTATATTAATGCAGGATAAACTTGTGATTTCCCAGGCGGGCTGTTTCATCCTGCGGACGACAAACAGGCGGTGGCTTTTCGGTACGCAGTAGAAAAGATCAACGCCAACAGAGACATACTGCCCAGGTCTAGGCTGAGTGCCCAGATCGAACAGATATCGCCTCAGGACAGTTTCCACGCCTCGAAACGCGGTGAGTAGTCGAGCACTTAATTATTTATTAATAATTATACACTCGACGATTATTTAACAGAGTAAATGGATTCATTGGACACGTTAAACTCGGGAAAGCGTGTTGGTTACTAAACTGAGCAATCGACCATTCCTATCTCACCCTTTCAACCCTCTCATTATAATACGTTCGATATTAGTTAATATTTTGAATTTACGCTTTATCGCCTCGTTGGAACGATGATATTATTAGCCGATAGTGCGGCCATTCTCGCTGCTATGAAATTTTCCCAACTGACTAAATAATACTACCCTTTCCGCTGCGTCCCCTTCGTTATTTCGACGCTGCCTCTACAGTTTTTAAAACAACGTCCCTTTGCGTGGAAAGCTCGATGATTCGGGCAATTGGAACACACACACACTCGACCTTCCCAACAGATTTCAGTTGCTGCACTTTTGGCTGATTAAAAGTCCGTATTAAGGGATTAATCAGCTTCTCGATTAATTATCGTTTCGGCGGATTGACTGCTGAATGAATAAAAAAAAAATGCAATTTTTGATCAACGTCGCGTGTTTCGAATCTCTCAATTATTAGCAACGTCGGGATTTTTTTTTATTGTTGGAATTTTGGACTTTTAATTACGCGGCGTATGCTGAGAGCGCGAGAGAAATTTAGTAAAATATTTGCAGACATTCGAGCACCTTCAATCTCTGCAATGCATACGAGAATAGATTTTTCTTGCTCGTTTCTCTCTCTCAATTGTTTCTTCCCTGTTGTTTTATCTTCAATCTCGTGTATTTTATTATTTAATCGTCCAATTCTGCCCTTAACTCACTCTCGTACTTATCAAAGGATATGCACGAGCGAGTACGAAGGAATTATTAAATCCAGAGAGTGTGCGAAGACAAATTTTCTTTCGCAGTGAATATACGAGAGATCCAGTGATTTTTTTCAATTTGAATGCTGGGATGTTTAGTGGGGGGAGTTGAAATACGTGAGGCGTGAAAAAGTTTCATCCGGAGGAGTAAAACGAGGTGGAAATAGCTGGACAAATAAATATTTGTTATTCGTCTAGCGCGTCGTGTATTTTTTGCTCCATTTTTTTCCACTCGTTTTTTTTTTATTTATTTATTATTTGTCCTCGTCTCATTTAATGGCGAATCGAAAAATGTAAATCGCGGGACTGCTGAGAGCAGTTTCGGCGACTGACCCATTGTCAGCGAGGACCCTCTGCGCAGCGGCGTTAAAATATTATATAATGGGGAAAGTTAATATCGCGAGTTCGGAAGGAGAAAGGGAGGAGGATCGGGGGATAGGAGACGCGGGGAAATTATTGGTCGACGAACCGCGTGACCTCTCGCTTCGAGAGTTGAATCTGGCGAGTTTCCAACCGTACTCCGAATAAGTGTCCTATAAGCTCGTTTATGCTCGACTATTTTGTTTCATACAAAGTGTCCGGAAAATCGTCTCGTTCATATATTTACGCGATTAATTCATCATAAAGTTCTGAGCCCTTCTTGTCCCTTTTCTTACTGCGACTTAAGTCAGTGATAAACAATTCAACAGCGTTGAGAGGATTGCGAGAGCTTTGTTGAAATTCTCGTATTTTCGCGCAGCTTCGGACATTGTGAAAATTAAACAATTTACAATTGGGCGGTGGGGACAAAAGGCTGCTGACTGTTCGTCTCTTCCCGAGCCCTCGCGATCTTGTTATTTAATTTTCTATCCATTTTTTTGTTTTTTTTTTTGAAAAATACCGAAAATTGTGTCATTGCGGCAAAACGGAAGAAACTTTTTGTCGTTCCAATCGTAAATTTTGCTGACGATTCCGTTAAAAACAAATTGTACTGGAAAAATAATGAGAATTTTTAAAAAATATTTAGTTTATCGTGTTCAACAAAATGTCGACGATTTTTAGCGAAATTTCATTTTTAAAAATCGACATTTATAAAAAAGTTCATTTTATTTTTTAAATCCGTAAAACGAACAAATAAAAAGCAAACATTTTTCTGACAATTTCGTTAGAAAACGAATTTCCTGGAAAAAATAACGAAAATTTTGAAATTATGAAAAAATATTGAGTTTATCGTGCTCAACAAAATATCGCGACGATTTTTGAAAAAATTGAATTCCCAGCGTATATTTACACGATGTTTGGAATGCCCTGTATACACGGAACGATGTACGTTCTCGCTCATACGCACGCACACGTACATCAATGAAATGGTTTGATGGTCGCGACAAGAGACGATGAAATACCACTCTTGGAATATCGTTGAACCGGAATGTTGGACCGTTAAGTTTTGTCGAAGTACCCGATCACCCTCGCGAATATGGCTTTTCTTCTTCTTCTTCTTTTTTTTTTTATTTTTACGTTTCTGTGTGTGCGTAAGTTAACCAAAGTTATGCCAGCAGAGGGTGGATGATAAATTTGTCTCGGTGGAAGCGCAGTTTTGACGAAAGGCAATCGTCCGGGTTTTGCACGCAATTTCATGATCCACTGAAAACAAAATTTTGTTGAAAAAGATCGAAATTTCGTTCGATACGTTCGACCGAACGTTTTTTTTTTAATAAACCCAAAAATTGTGTCGTCGAAGCAAACTTTTGTCGTTCAAATCGAAAATTTAGCTGAAAATTCCATTAGAAACCAAATCTACTGCCAAAATAACGAAAATTTTGAAATTATCGAAAAATATTTAGTTGATCGTATTCAACAAAATATCGACCATTTTTAACAAAATTTCATTTCCACTGCAAAAAAGTGCCAAACGTCAGTTTGATTTTCGCACTCGATAGCTGAGAAGATAGAAATATATGAGCGACAAATATTAACGAGTCTGTTGGTATAATGAGAAGAGACGATAATTGGCATATTAATTATTTATTTCACTCTCGCAGTTGAGTTGGGCGAGCGCGGGGAAGACGAGAGCCTTTTCATTTATTGTTGGCTCGAGCTCGGCCAGTTTCTTCCGCGCCAGACACACAAACCGACACGCGCTATAAACAGGAAGAAGAAGAAGAAGAAGGAGAAAGGCGAGGGATGAAAAAGGGAAAAAGAATGACAAGTGCAACTTGGCTCGAGGGATCGGTAGTTTTGCTGCAGTTTTATGGGGTAAAATTCTTGCGGGTACATAAAAGATTCAACTTTTTATTTTAGTCATTCGGTGGACACTGCAGCATCGAGGAAAATTTTCTTTTGACCTTTTGTTTACTTATTTGCATGTGGGGTTGTAAAATTTGTCAAATGTGCAATGAAAATGGGGGTGCAGGGATTTTGTTCCGGGTGATTTGAGGCGTCGACGAAGTTACTACTGAAAAATACTGCGACGGTCATTCGCATATGGTGATTATTCCACTCGACAACGAAAATATCACGAGCAAGCTGTTTTGGATATTTCGAATAACCACCATTTTATGTTCCATCCAAACTTTCCAACTGCCTTTTTTTTTGTTTGTCCATTTCCACACTTTGTTCCATGTTTATGTTCGCTGCGGACTTCTTGCTGTGTTTATTTATCCCAAACTTTATTTAATTTTCCATCGAGACTGCAGCCTTATTTCCTGCAAAGGAGAATCGCGGAGGAAAGGGAAGCAATGCAAAACTTTAGCTAAACTGCTGGTTATGTTGCACCGGCTGGAACGAGACTCTGCAACTAAACTCTACTGCACTCGATCCTCTCTCTCTTTCTCTCTCTGGCTCTCATTCTCTCAAATTCCCAAGCCCAGAATCCGGTTTCCGAGTTCTCGTAGCAACGACACAAAAGTTCATACAGTGCTCGTTCTGTTGGTTCTTCTCACCGATACGTACACGCATACATTTGTATATATTTATGCGGAGCGTTAATATTATTCCGCATTACGAGTTTTCGATTTCTGGAAATCAAGCGTGTTACCAAATGATGGATAAACAATTTATACTTTGATTGGATCGAGCAACAAACATTACGAAACTCTGGCGATTATATTCAGCTTCGAGCTTGTATAATTAGAAATCACTAATTAAGTTCAGGCTGCGGAGTTTGCTCGATCTGACGTTTAATGAGAAAATCATCGTCCTCTGATTCTTGGAACAACGTTTATCGTTGGCTCTGATTTTTTATTTATCGAGTTTTCGTCGCGACTGGAACGAAAATATCATCGAGTCGATTTTTTCATTCTTACGATTTCCTGATTCATTATTTATTCTCTGGCAATGATTTTTGTCATCCGAGCCTGTAAAGCTTCACTGAAAACGAAATTTTGTTGAAAAAGATTGAAATTTTGTTCGATACGTTCGACTAAACGTTTTTTTTTTGAATATTCCCAAAAATTATCTTCGGAAAGAAATTTTTCGTCAATTTCGCTAACATTTCCGTTAGAAACGAAATACATTGCCAAAATAACGAAAATTTTGGAATTATCAAGAAATATTTAGTTTCTCAAGAAAATATCGACGATTTTTAACAAAATTTCATTCCCAGTGTTCGCCCTGCGCGCGAGCATTCGCTGGAGCTTTAGACGCAAAGCTCGCGATACGATAATACGTCGAAACGCGCGAATCGTAATTTACATACCGCTTCTTAGGGGAAATGTCTTTGGCAGATATTGAAACTGAACTTGATCGAGTAATTCTGACATTTCGTTAATTTACAATCCTCGTATGGCTTGGGAAACGTCAATGGCTCGAGGTATTGTTTCAATAACGCATGGTAATTGAGTTGTATTACGAAACGGGGCTTCGCAGTAATGAATTCTGTGCTTATGTTTGTTTCGCTGGAACAACGAATATCGGATCAATTGAATCGAAGCATTTGCGAGACAGCAGTTGTGCAGGGATTCTCAAACAATTCATTTGAAATTTCATTCCAAATACGTAACGTGCTCATTTGCGAGTTGCCGATAAAATGTCATTTTTTTTTTTTGCGAGTTGCATGCAATTGGATCGCGCAACGAAGAAAAAACTGGTGAATTTATTTTTGCTTTAGAAAATTAGAAAAACTTGTTATTTTTTCGAGATTTTTATGGAAATATTTGTGACAATTTTGCGTTTGTATGAATTTTGGTTTTTCTTTTTGAAAATTTGTTCCCTTCGAGGTGGAATTCCAGGAGTCTGGGAATTTTTGTTAGAAAATTGACACGTGGATTTTTTTTGACGATTTTTTATTGGATTTTTGGAAATTAACAGTTTGAGGGATTCTCGTTGGCTCGCTCGGAGTAATTGAGTGTTTAGAGGGAGAGAGAATCGTGATGACGAGGTTTATTCAAAATTTGAAAAACTTGAAATTTTTTCGAGATTTTTATGGAAATATTTGTGACAATGTTGCATTTGTATGAATTTTGTTTTTTATTTTTGAAAATTTGTTCCCTTCGATGTGGAATTCCAGGACTCTGAGAATTTTTGTTAGAAAATTGACACGTGGATTTTTTTTGACGATTTTTTATTGGATTTTTGGAAATTAACAGTTTGAGGGATTCTCGTTGGCTCGCTCGGAGTAATTGAGTGTTTAGAGGGAGAGAGAATCGTGATGAAAAGGTTTATTCAAATTTGTGATATAACTGGGAATGCCTCGTGGGCGACTAACCAAAACAAAGTCTGGGCGTAACGCGAGAATGGGGAGAGAGCGATATTTCCGTGGAGCAAAAGGGGAGAATTAACATTTCCAAGTAAAACAGTCGGTGCAGCAGCAGGGGTTCGAATCCGCGCGGAGGGACGTGACTCCCTGCATCCTGAATATATAGTCGAGGGGTAGGAAGTAGATCTTCTTTCATCCCTTCAGCTCTGGCTGAGCTTAAACCGACGTCAAAATGCAGGGGCAGAGGTTAGCCAAGGGGCAAAACGAGTTTTGGTTGAATCGTGGTTTCCCCAGCAGCAGCAGCAGCACACCGTGTGCTTCTAACTCGATCTTAAGTAATTTTCCAACTGCACTGAGAGAACGCTGCCACTGCTCTTTTCGTGGTGATGCAGCGTCAATTTTTTTCCACGCCAGACTTTGTAGAGTAGAAAAAAAGAAAAGAGTGGCAGGAAACTTTGTTTTTCTCCATGTGTTGGTTGCGATTTTCTATGGACCATCAATAACGATGTGAATTTTCCAAATTAGTGAAGCGAATCCTGCTGCGAAATAAAAATTCGGAATTGTTGAGAGAATTTTTTTCATTGCCAATAAAATCGATCGACGCTTTCGATAATTTATTCGTGACCTCGTGCTCTTTTCTCTATTTTTCGACAATTTTCAATAGCTCCCAAATTCCATGCCCATGGAAGTCTGAAAACATTTCGTAAAAAAAAAAACAAAAAAAAAAAAAAATCTCGAGACCCTGGAATTTTTTAATTGTTCCCTCCGACCAGGCTTCACATTGCAAACAGATTTTTTCTATCGTCGAAACTATTTTCTCATTATCTGCAGTCTTTCCTCTCCCATCCTGCTGCTGGCATCGATTTTTTTCGCTGACATTTTTTCTTCTCACTCTGCTATGCGTTTGTGATTTTTTAACTCACCAACGAACGGAATTTGTGGGGTTCGGATTGGCAAAGCGAACGTGCTGCTGGTACGATTTGTTCTTGATTCACTTCTCGCTAATTACGAGCTTTTAGTACATTACTGCATGCGGAGGGATCGTTGGGAAACTGCTTTGATAAGGCGTGGGTACGAGGCGTCGATTCCCATCGATTTTTTTCAACTACGTTTTACTTTTTTCCACCCTCAACAGGAAGCAATTAATTTTTTCATAAATCCACGATTCGCAGAGGCTCCTCGACAACATTATCGTCATTTTCGTATCGACAGAACCTTTTCCTTATTTTTTTTTTTTGTAAAAACGTCAAAGAACGAAGCGTCCACCATTTTCCACTCATTTCCGGTCCATGAAATGCAAGTTTTGTGGAATACCAAGAAATTACCAACTCTCGGATGGAGATGTACGATTTTTACTGAATTTTTTCACGACCGAACATCCAACGATTGGCAGGCACGTCACTGACGTTGAGAATAAAATTCCCCAGTAGCACGAAGCTCCAGCTATAATTGTTCGAGCGCTGCGAGCCCCTATAATTATCTTCTTTTTTTTTTTTTTCCACATCGAGCAACTCGAGCATGAGAAAGAAATGAAGCGAAGCAGATGCCTGGCGTTTTGTATGGCGTTTGAGGAGCTTTCAGCAGTTTGTACGGTTGTCCATCCTCGTTACACATTCTCGACTATAATCTGAGCTGTTTTTCAATTCCAACCTCCGTGTCCCGAGTTTTCAACAAATGGCATATTTTGCACAACAGAAGAGCGAGGCTCTTTGATAATAATGATAACGAGCAAGAGCTTCTTTTTATTTTCATAAACATACACGCAATTGTGTGCTGCGAAAAAATGGAAAAAGTTTGAGAGCCAGAGCTCGCAGAGTGTTTTACGGCCCTGGGAGGTTTATATTGTTCTGACAAAAAGGGCCCTTAAGTGGCAGCGTATTATGTTGATAACTTTGGAGAGAGAGAGAGAGACGAACGAAGACAATGAAAGACAAGAGCCGGAAAATATCTTTTCCGTTTTGCACGACGATGGAACAAAACTGGAAATAAATGAAAATGCAATGCGAGTTAAATCCTCAATTTTCAGATCCACTTTGTATGCAATTATAGTCTTGAACGTATTATCCGTGAATTTACAGATTTATGTATGAAAAAAAAAATTGATGCAGAAAAATCGAAAGATACGTTGGAAGAGAATTTCGATCCTCGTGACACGACCTCCAGTCCCATTTGCATCCGGTTTTTAAGCACCCACGAAAATGTGTTTGTACTCGAAACAAAGTTTTGTGAAGAGAGAATAATTTTGATGGTCGCCATAATCGTAAGAACAGTTTTCGAAGCTCGAATCCAAAGAGCAGCTCGAATTGAGTGATAAATCTCGAACGACTGTTTAACGATCGCATCGGCTGTTGCGAAAGAGAGCTTCAAGTTTTGCAACCCTCTTATTCACCCTCTCGGAGCCCGAAGCAGAGGTTGTACTAATTTTGTGCTGGAAACGCTCCGGGGAGCGTCCCAACAGTTGGAAAACTTTTTTGTTGAAACATTTTCCGAGCTTACATTAATTCCCCTTTTCTCACCCTGTTCTCGCACCAAGCTTTTCACTCCGGACGATAGCCATGCGATGATTGACTCACGCATAGAGATTGAAAAACCAAAAAAAAAAAAAAACATTCACTTTTCAAATCGGGTGGGGGTTAATATTACGAATAACCAAATTGTCGAACAGCTAATAATTCGGAATTTTGGTATTCATAAAATTAAATAAAAGAAAAGTAAGAAAGTCGAAATCAAATTTTTCAAATGACTAAAAATTCGANGAATAACGCAAATGCTTTTCACGTGTCGACGAGAAACGTTTCACGTTTGCCAACGGACGTGTCTAACGATTCAGCCAGCTACAAACTTTCTATATACACATATGTTTGTCCATACGAACTGCAACTGTAAAGATCTCTTCGCGAAATATATACACGCGTATATGTTGGTAAAAGAGGGAAAAGCACTCACGATGAGAAGAAGAAAAAGTAGAGAGTGCGAGAGGGAGAGAGTTTGTGAGCATATGTAGGAAATTTTTCTGGTTCGTCAGGCTGGACTGCAGCTTGAGCCCTTAAAATCTATGCCGTTAAAAATCTCTCGTAAAGTGTTGAAAAACTGTCACACAGATAGTACGTGAGGTCGTTGACAGGGAGAAAAAAATAAACGAACGTTTAAAGGAGGACGAAAAATAATTGTTTATTAACTCTCATTTCCACGTCGTTCAAGATTATATTAACAAATAGAGAGAGAGAGGATTCCAAGTGGAAAAAGTTTTTTTTATCGACATTTTTTCCTTTGCTCCGAATAAATTTTTTTTTTTTGCTATTTTTGTTTATTTAGTAAATAATTGCAGATTAATTTGATGAAGCCGATGGCGTGTGTAAGGATCGATGGCATTTGCTCGTTGGAGCTGTGAAAGGGGATCGAGAATAATATTTAAAAAAAAAAAAANNNNAAAAAAAAAACATCGATGCTACGTCATAATGGGGCGATTGAAAAAAACGACTCGTCTTTTTGATGCACGGGCTTTGTGAGTTAATCGAGGGCATAAATATAATGCGAAACTTGTGTTAAACGTTGGCTGCATGATGTACGAGCCAAGAGAGCGAGGGAGACAGAGAGAAAAAGAGAAAAAACACACATGTGGAAAGCGACTTTCATAATTGTCGTTTAATCCTGCGCACCCCCGCACTTTAATCATCGTATGAATTTAAAAACGTGCTCGTTGAACCGTTTTTCGTCGCTGGTCACCAATCTCCACCGTTTTTCTATTCACGAGAATTTTTTCCGCCGAATATAACGGTCGAAAAAAATGAGCCAGTAGTATAAAGCGAGTTTGGTCAGACACAGAGATTCCTCGTAGTTTTCTGTCCGTCATTTTCCCAATTTCCCTAAACACCGGTGCTCCATTTTAGCTGAGTCTTTTTTTTCGTTTCTCTCGTTACGTAATGCCTCGTTTACATTTGTCGAAGAAAATGAAATGAGTCTGGATTCATTACAGTTTGAATTTTCGTGTCAAAATTTGAGTAATTTGTCGAAATGATTGTGCAAAATTTTGCGATTTAAATATTTCGACTACTTTGTGGAACTCACTAATTGGAGAAGTCATTTTAATCATCGTATGAATTTAAAAACGTGCTCGTTGAACCGTTTTTCGTCGCTGGTCACCAATCTCCACCGTTTTTCTATTCACGAGAATTTTTTCCGCCGAATAATAACGTTCGAAAGAAATGAGCCAGTAGTATAAAGCGAGTTTGGTCAGACACAGAGATTCCTCGTAGTTTTCTGTCGGTCATTTCCCCAATTTCCCTAAACACCGGTGCTCCATTTTAGGTGAGTCTTTTTTTTCGTTTCTTTCGTTACGTAATGCCTCGTTTACATTTGTCGAAGAAAATGAAATCAATCTGGATTCATTACCGTTTGAATTTTCGTGTCAAAATTTGAGTAATTTCTCGAAATGATTGCGCAAAATTTTGCGATTTAAATGTTTGGACTACTTTGTGGAACTCGCTAATTGGAGAAGTCATTTGGTGCAATTGCAAATGCAGTGGATTTTGGGAATCGCTCGAGTAATCCATGCCACGAATTAAACGAGATCTTCGGCAATGTCTCCACGTTCCTAATGCAACTAATGCAAATCTTACGGTCATCCAAAGAGCTCCAAGTAGTTGGGAACGTTCGGAAATTCACGCTGTATTATTCTGCTCAAGTAAAATTAAAAATTCATTTGCACGGAATGGATAATGAGATAAGGGGCTGAAGCTCCGGAGTGATTCTCTGCTGGGAGTTTTTGAAGGAAATGTCGCGTGTATCACTGTACGATACTCGATACTGTAGAGCGTAGGCGAAGGGGGAGGCTTTTTAGCATAGAAATTAAAATAAATTTACGTTTCTGCAAGTTTCCTTGGGAATTTTGCAGCCGCGACGAGTCAGTCAATTCTTTCGTACAGTCCTTCGGCTCTGAGTACACCAGCAATCGTGAAAATGTATTCGCGGATCAAGCCACTCACTGATGAGAATAAAATTCCCTGCATTCTCACGATTTCAAAACTTCCTTTCAATTTTTCATTGCCTCGTGCAAAACTAATGATTTGTGAGTGGCGAATGAAATTTTGATCCAGGAAAATAATGGAGAAAAAAAACAACATGGTAGTCATGGAGGTTCGCATCGTTCCATCCGCTTTTGCGATTTAAATATGAGTGCGAAAGAAAAAGTTATTAAAACATCAGTCAAAAAGTCGTTTGAATCTCGGGGATTTGGGTTCGTTCATTTATGCACGTGTTGATAGTAAACAAGGATATCATTTATTTTGCTTCCTCACAGAGGAAGCGACGTGACGGTGAATTTTATTTTTTTCCAGTTTTCAATGTCCCAAAACATCGAAAAATCATATCCAGAAAAAATGTCCGGATTTGTGTGTGTGTGTATGTTCTGGGACTGTGAAATTCAAACGTTCGTAACTCGAGAACGGTTTGAGCTACAGGGCTCCCGTTTTGCACAGATTTTAATCTGTACAGGCTCTTCGTTCTCTGAAAATTTTGTTGCAATTGCTAGAAAAATACAAATTTTATGGAATTTTGAAATTTTCAAAAAAAAGTGTCGACGCTCTAACTTGAGCAAATTTTAAGATTTATTGCTAATTATTTTTTTATAGATAGAGTATCATAATAGGAAGCTTGGTGTTGAATTTGGAAAAGATCGGTTGAACGGTTGAAATTTTATGATTTTTCGAATCTTACGAAAATCAGAGTTTTTCGAAAAATCGTCCAACCCCTCTAATTTCTGCAAACTTTTTAAGATATTGTGTATAAATCTGTATTTCCTCTTTACTTTCCAGTCAAATTATCGCAATTATTTTTAAAATTACGAATTTTACGGAATTTTGAAATTTTCAAAAAAAGCCTGTCGACGCTCTGACTTCCGCAAATTTCAAGATTTGTTACTAATTATTTTTTTATAGATAGAGTATCATAATATGAAGGCTGGTGTTGAATTTGGAAAAGATCGGTTGAACGGTTGAAATTTTATGATTTTTCGAATTTTACGAAAATCAGAGTTTTTCGAAAAATCGTCCAACCCCTCTAATTTCTGCAAACTTTTTAAGATATTGTGTATAAATCTGTATTTCCTCTTTACTTTCCAGTCAAATTATCGCAATTATTTTTAAAATTACGAATTTTACGGAATTTTGAAATTTTCAAAAAAAGCCTGTCGACGCTCTGACTTCCGCAAATTTCAAGATTTGTTACTAATTATTTTTTTATAGATAGAGTATCATAATATGAAGGCTGGTGTTGAATTTGGAAAAGATCGGTTGAACGGTTGAAATTTTATGATTTTTCGAATTTTACGAAAATCAGAGTTTTTCGAAAAATCGTCCAACCCCTCTAATTTCTGCAAACTTTTTAAGATATTGTGTATAAATCTGTATTTCCTCTTTACTTTCCAGTCAAATTATCGCAATTATTTTTAAAATTACGAATTTTACGGAATTTTGAAATTTTCAAAAAAAGCCTGTCGACGCTCTGACTTCCGCAAATTTCAAGATTTGTTACTAATTATTTTTTTATAGATAGAGTATCATAATATGAAGGCTGGTGTTGAATTTGGAAAAGATCGGTTGAACGGTTGAAATTTTATGATTTTTCGAATTTTACGAAAATCAGAGTTTTTCGAAAAATCGTCCAACCCCTCTAATTTCTGCAAACTTTTTAAGATATTAGTGTATAAATCTGTATTTCCTCTTTACTTTTCAGTTAAATTATCGCAATTATTTTTCAAATTACGAATTTTACGGAATTTTGAAATTTTCAAAAAAAGCCTGTCGACGCTCTGACTTGCGCAAATTTTAAGATTTATTGCTAATTATTTTTTTATGAATAGAGTATCATAATAGGAAGGTTGGTGTTGAATTTGGAAAAGATCGATTGAACGGTTTGAATTTTACGAAAATTTGAATTTTTTGAAAAATCGTCTCGACGTTTTGATTTTTATAAATTTGTATAAATCACTAGCGACGAGATTGGAGTTGCCACTGATCAAGAAGCAGAAGAGGAGATTCCTCGTATACATTGTAATACGTAAGTGTTTTGTGTCAGTGACGATACTTCCGATCTCGTGACGACACAAACTTCAGTACAATATTCTGTGTGCACATCCCCTTCAATTCCCTTCCGCGCTGGTTCTCTCAGCGGAGGAACATTATCCGCGAACACGTGAATATTGAGCGAATCAGTTAGCTTGCATTGCGGGCAACCTCCGAGCAGGAGCAGCAGCATCCGGTAACCCATGAGCGTCCATATTTCAGTGTATGGTTGGTGAAATGAGAGGGAAGTGAAATGCAAATTAGAGTGTCTGCGTTTATATAACCTGAAGCATTAACGACCATTATTAACGAATTTTGTTGATTTTTTTTTCTCCTTTTNTTCTCCATTTTCTTTGTCTGCTTAATAATGATGAGAAAATTGAAAATATAAAAAAAAAAAAACAACGTTCCTCTTTTATGTTTCCTCGTTTAGCATCGATGAAGCGTGTGCGACGCTCGCGCTGCGTCAACACGAGCGGAGGCGTCACTGAACTACGAAGAGAAACTCGCAGCGCGAAATCTTTGGCGCTTTAGCGAAATTTTCACATTCTCGTGTTTTGTCTGACGTTCACTCGGTCAACAGGATCGTTTTTTTTGTTTTTCATTGTCTTAATACATCTCTGCATACGTTGGTGAAGAATAAATCAGTGTCAGGTTTTGTAAATTCGTAACTCGTTTTATATCCATAGGTTACGAAATAGTGAAGCAGAGGGATGAAAAAAAGGGGGAAGGGGAAATGTACATGCATAACGAAAGGAAAAGAAGGAAAAGCTCGCTTTCGCGGCTTTGGGTTTTAGCCGTTTCAACCTTTATCATTCGTCGGCTGTATTCGCACACTGCGGCAAGGTTGTAGTGTGTGCTCGTTGTTAATTTTACCCCTGGGAGTTTTGAGCTGTAGATCCGTGCCAGAAATTTGCATTCTTCGGGGATTTTTATCGTCGCCCCAGTGCTCTCAGCGCTACTCGCGAAAGAATGACTCAAACGGAAAGCCTATATATACAGACTGGTATTTATATATGTGTTTGAGAATAAGAGAAAATGTTGCAGTTAGGTCCGCATCAGGCTCAATGATAAAAGCAGCATAAAGTGCGCCGCTGCCCAACCCTCAAGCGCGATTTCATTTGAGAATCTCTCTCTCTATATATATATATATATTTGAACGCTCTATTCCCTCGGAGACTTCTCCAGCCGTCGTTGCTCTCATTTCTTCTATACATTTATGCACATACCGATCTATACATATATTTTCAATGTTTCTATATATATCTGTACATGGATATGTAAAAGGTTCTGGTTATGCGCGGACTTTCTCGTCACATCGATTTTTCATTAAGCATTTTCTCTCTCTCTCTCTCTCTCTCTCTCTCTCTTTTTTTCACTATTTTTCTCTTTTCATCTCTCCATCGTATGCTCACGTACGTTGAGTATATAAGCCCCTTCTGTTCCTGGCTGTGGTTATACGACGCTGGTACTGAAAGAACGTACTCGTTTCCCATGGCATAGCAGCATCCAATTTGAGCCTTTGGTATAGGCTGCTGCGTCGTTACGAGGAAACTCTTCATGTATCCAAAAGCTCGGAGCTTTCCAATGACGTAACGTATGTCATCGTTCCTTCGGGGGACCATAAGGACAGCCATTTTTTAATAAATCTTTATTGAGAAAATATTTGTTTTTTTTTTTTTAATATTGCAATTTCCCTGAAAAAGTTTTTCTATTTGCGGTCGTTTTAACTTTTGCGTCGAGAGGTACGATACGCAATGCGGAGATAGGATTCCAGCCTCTGTACGAAAAATTCTTATACTTCTCTCGAAAAATGTCTCGCGTCGCGGAGAAACGACGAGGAAACTCTCGTCCTCGTGTAACGATCCAACTTCTCGCACCAGATTCTTTCGTATATACGTTTATAGAATTTGTTCATTTCTCTGCGTAGACCTACATTTTGGGCACCTTCATATTTTCCTTTCCATCTGGCATCACTCAAAGGCTCTCCCCATTTTTTATAGTTTTTCAATGTGGAAAATCGCTTTTTTGTTTTTTTGAATTCTTTGATTTTTGGTCATTCACTCTCGTTGCATTCCGAATTTTTTTGTTTTTTCCTGGAATACCCAGCTCGTTGTCATTTTTGTGCAGCGCTCAAGCGTTTATATGTAATCAGAATTCTCTCTGTTAACGCCACAATGCTTCGGCCTCTTTGCTCTCGAGCTGCTGATCCAGCCAAGTTACTAAATACGAGAACAGCACGAATGCAAATGTTTTGCCAATTGGGAATCCTGCTGCTGGGAGATTCATGGGCAATCGTTTATCTACCGACGAGAGTGAAGCAAAACTATAAAGAGAGAGAGAGAAAGGGATTAAAGTTTCCAGGAACGTCATAGTACAATGTTGGAATCGAATAGGCAGGAGTTTCTGGCTCCTAAATACTAGTACCATACCCGAGTACCAACTCCCTCACAACCAATAACCGCTCCACACACTCCATCCTAAAAGCCATGTTTAGTTTCCACGTTTATATTTCACCGCGAAACTAACGCATTTCGAATCGGGGCTTATACGCGAAGACCTTACTCGTCGGGGATGCAGGGACGTTGCTCCGTTCGCGATGGAGACTCCCTGGGGGCTGAATTTTCCACGACCCTTCGCCATCAGCAAATCTGGTAACTTCTTGGCAATGATGCAGAGATTACCTCGGACCTTTCAACGCGCTGCGTTAATTTTGATATTGCAAATGCGGAGAATGATTTAAACATTTCTTCCCCGCAACGTATCGTTGCTATAGAGGCATTCCGTTCATACGCTCTTTACTTATGCAGCGTAAGAGCCCTCGCTGCATACCGGAGTTAACAGGGGCGTGGTACACTTGTGCTTTCCCCTGCTTTCTGCTCCATCGCTTGTCCTCTAATTAATTAACATCGAGCTACCATATCAGTTGATTACACTGAGAAGAAAATTTTGTTGCAAAAGATCGATATTTTGTTCGATACGTTCGACTAAATGTTTTGTTTGAATAATCCCAAAAATTGTGTCATCGCAGCAAGAAATATTCTATAAAGTCTCTTCGGAAGCTAATTTTTGTCGTTCCAATCGTAAATTTTGCTGACAATTCCATTAGAAAGCAAATATTCTGCCAAAATAACGAAAATTTTGAAATTATCGAAAAATATTTAGTTGGCCGTGTTCAACAAAATATCGACGATTTTTAACGAAATTTTATTTCCAGTGTACAGAAAAAAGTAGCAAGCGGTTTATGGTGGAGGAAAATCTGTCAAAATGTCTGGAAAGAATACGAAGCAGATTTTTATTAATCGCGAAAAATAATTCTGTTCAGTCCATATCAGTTAATTACACTGAAAAGAAAATTTTGTTGGAAAAGATCGATATTTTGTTCGATACGTTCGACTAAACGTTTTGTTTGAATAATCCCAAAAATTGTGTCATCGCAGCAAGAAATATTCTATAAAGTCTCTTCGGAAGCAAATTTTTGTCGTTCCAATCGTAAATTTTGCTGACAATTCCATTAGAAACCAAATATTCTGCCAAAATAATGAAAATTTTGAAATTATCGAAAAAATATTTAGTTGGCCGTGTTCAACAAAATATCGACGATTTTTAACGAAATTTTATTTCCAGTGTACAGAAAAAAGTAGCAAGCGGTTTATGGTGGAGGAAAATCTGTCAAAATGTCTGGAAAGAATACGAAGCAGATTTTTATTAATCGCGAAAAATAATTCTGTTCAGTCGAATATGCACGCGGGCAAATATTTCGGGATGTTAACAATTTCAACCGTTCTATAATCATATCCGAGCAGCATACTCGAGCTTCCTGTTTGCGCGTGTTTAGAGCCATTCCCGAGCTCAATAATGCAACGTCCTCGGTTCGCAGGCTACCACGTCGTGCTCTGTCGCGTGTTTCGCGACGCAAACACACACACACTTCCTAACTCCGCAATCACTTAGTCCTGCTTAACGATAGCCCTCGGCGTTCGCAAACACTTATAAACATTATGCACGATACTTTAATCGCGCGAGTACACGTTGCGTTGCCGTTGATATCGGTTCGGTAGTCGATCAATCAACATTTACAACCGCGACGGATATTCTTGAATATTCGTGAAACTTGTCCCCATAAGGAGCTTGGATCACGAGGATACAACGTTGCGATGCTGAATCCTGTTAAAAACAGAAAAAAAAAAAACTAAAAAAAATAAGAATTTCATAAAATTTTCGTAAATTAATTTTTTAATAATTTATATGACGATCCAAATTTTTTTTAGATTTTTTTTTAGTTATTCGATAACCATGCGGTAAAAAATTTGTGTTTCTATACTCGATGCCAAAGAATTTTGTCACCGAATTTCATCAAATTCTAATTATTTTTATTTCGTGATTCAATCTCCTTAATTTAATCCCATCGAACAGAGCGGAGAACGCGTTCGCGAGCAAGTAGTTACGACCCTTGTAGGTCAGACGACTCGAATCTTGATTTTTCATCCCTTGAGCCTTCGTCTTCACCTTTTTCCCTTAAGCAGTTGGAAAATGGTTTCAATCCCTTAATTTCTCGCTAATAAATTTGTCCGCCATCCTTGAACATTCCGCGTGCATAAAAAGTTCGATTTAGGTCTCAATTATTCGATAACCATGTGATAAAAAA
Source organism: Hyposoter didymator (assembly GCA_037952995.1). Classification (NCBI taxonomy): domain Eukaryota; kingdom Metazoa; phylum Arthropoda; class Insecta; order Hymenoptera; family Ichneumonidae; genus Hyposoter; species Hyposoter didymator. The sequence continues at coordinate 14,509,513 of JBAJMU010000004.1, read as the reverse complement.
TTTAGAAAAAATTAGACCGTCGATAAATTTTCAATCGCAACGGATTTTTTTTTTTTTTGCGGTGAACAGTACGAACTGCATGCCTCGTCAATCGTTATCGATGTTTGTATAGAACGAAGTTTCATGCGCATCGTAACGTCAGTAAATTTGGAGGCAGTTGATAAAATGGTCAGAGAGTGTTTGAGTTTCGAGAGCGCGCGAGCCATACGTATCCATAGTGATTTTGAGGAATCTCGTGAGAGCACTCGATACACAGAGATTCCGAATATTTCACCAATATGCTTGACGATGGAGGTTGCGTTATGGTCCTAATTGGCTAGTTTCGGAAATGCATGCGAGGGGGAGTGAAGCTTGTCAGATTACGTCACACACGTCGTATAATACGATCCGAGTATGGTTGCGTTTCCTGTCAGACGTTTCTCACCAGGACACGTGTACGTCTGTATCTCTCCGTGTGTGTGGATGTGAGAGAGAGAGAGAGCGAGATCTTGTCACATCTCTACGCGGTCGCGAGTAATAGCCTTGCGATATTTCATCGCTGTATCTGAATCTCTTGTCAGGGGCGTTTCTGCTCTCTAAATTCTAAGGGATGTATATTTAGCAGCTCGCGGTGTACCGCACTGGAAATAAAATTTTGTTAAAAATGGTCGATATTTTTTTGAACACGGCCAACTAAATATTTTTCGATAATTTCAAAATTTTTGTTATTTTGGCAGAATATTTGGTTCCTAATGGAATTTTCAGCAAAATTTACGATTGGAACGATAAAAATTTGCTTCCGAAGAGACTTTATAGAATATTTCTTGCTGCGATGACACAATTTTTGGGATTATTCAAAGAAAACGTTTAGTCGAACGTATCGAACAAAATATCGATCTTTTCCAACAAAATTTTCTTTTCAGTGTAATTAACTGATATGGACTGAACAGAATTATTTTTCGCGATTAATAAAAATCTGCTTCGTATTCTTTGCAGACATTTTGACAGAATTTCTTCCACCATAAACCGCTTGCTACTTTTTTCTATACACTGGAAATAAAATTTCGTTAAAAATCGTCGATATTTTGAAGGCCAACTGAATATTTTTCGATGATTTCTAAATTTTCGTTATTTTGGCAGAATATTTGGTTTCTAATGGAATTGTCAGCAAAATTTACGATTGGAACGACAAAAATTTGCTTCCGAAGAGACTTTATAGAATATTTCTTGCTGCGATGACACAATTTTTGGGATTATTCAAACAAAACGTTTAGTCGAACGTATCGAACAAAATATCGATCTTTTCCAACAAAATTTTCTTTTCAGTGTAATTAACTGATATGGACTGAACAGAATTATTTTTCGCGATTAATAAAAATCTGCTTCGTATTCTTTGCAGACATTTTGACAGAATTTCTTCCACCATAAATCGCTTGCTACTTTTTTCTGTACACTGGAAATTAAAATTTTGTTAAAAAGGCTCGATATTTTGTTGAACACGGCCAACTAAATATTTTTCGATAATTTCAAAATTTTCGTTATTTTGGCAGAATATTTGCTTTCTAATGGA
>JBAJMU010000004.1:14484226-14507935 GCA_037952995.1 Hyposoter didymator | reverse complement strand
CGATTGGAACGATAAAAATTTGCTTCCGAAGAGACTTTATAGAATATTTCTTGCTGCGATTACACAATTTTTGGGATTATTCAAAGAAAACGTTTAGTCGAACGTATCGAACAAAATATCGATCTTTTCCAACAAAATTTTGTTTTCAGTGCGAGGCTCGAAGGTTCGTTGGCCACTGTACGGTCTACGCCCGGGTACATTAAAACGCCATGAATAGAAAGAAACAGAGAAAGAAATAAGAAAAAATATAAAAATGCTCAACTTTTTCGCCAATTATACGAAAACTTTGCTTCCGGCTTTAAGTCTCTTCTGACAGTCTTTGCATTCTCGCCCTCAGGCTCCACCGCGGCTTTCGCTATAATTTAAAGTCCATTATACATACAGAATTCACGAGGAATGCGCAGGATCCATTTCACTAAAAGGTATCTCGTATTATTTTCCTGTTACCATCAGTTTAATCACTCCAGCGACAGGAATTCAAACAAGATTATTTTTCTTCCATTTTTTTATGTTTTCCATTTTCTGTGAGAGGGAAAATTGGTCCTGAAGGACGAGTGACACGAAGGTTCGAGAGACGCGAGTCTCTTCGAAGTCAGAAACGACTTTTTGATTGGAAAAAATGTTTTCCAATGGGCTGATTTTTTGGTGGGGCAACGACGAACCAACTTTTTACGATTCTCAAGTTTCCAACGTTGATATCCAGCGAAAAATATTTGTGGATTAATTATTTATTGAATTTTTGAAAATTGTTGCAATTTTTCGTGTCGATCGAGTTGTTGGGTGACGAGGGAGGATCGTTTTATCGTCCAGAACAAATATAGTGAATAATAATTGAGAATTCTGCTCAAGAATTGAGCCAACTTTGTTGCATTTCAACGATGCAAACTTTTTCAATAGCAGCTTTTAATTATCATGCTCCACATTTTGTTTAATTATTCCTCGAATTCTGTTCGGAAGGTCGTTTCCGATTGCACGTTATCATGAGACTCGAATCGAGTTGAAATTGATTAATAATTTTTGTCCAGCAAGAAGTAAAAACTGAGAATGTTTTTCTCTCCCATTGCCATTGCTCTCCGCGGCTGATGGATCGTTGATTATTATTTATTGGTTTTTGCGCGCAGAATTGTTTGCCAGAGCTCGTGCAGCGGTAATCCAGAGATTTTTCGTGGACTCGCGCGCGCGGTCTTGAATCGACGAGAACGTAAAATACGAAAGCTCAAACGTATCCTGCGTACATGAGCGTTTAGGATTTATATCGCGTCGTGTACACGAGTGACATGTATCGGACTTTTGGATTGGACTGTAACCGTTAGCTCGTCCCATGCAAATACAAGTTACGCGGGGAACGCAGTTACACGCGGAATGGCCAAAGAACGGGGGATGCTGTATGCTCCTGCTCGGTCGAGCGAGTTAGAGCTTCGGAGGGAACAGGCTTTCGAAACGTATATTTGCATACCGCAGATTTAGCCCCTGACCCGTGGTCGGATCGACCATCGTACAAAAACGGTCCAACCTGTTTTCTTCTCTCTCTTTCTTTCCTTTTCTCTACATGCCAACCATTTGCCTCTCGACGTCATTCAAATTCTCCATCCCATTAGTATAGAAAATGACAAGCAAAAGAAAAAGTTGGAAAAAAAGCTTCACAGAGATAACGCAGCGTCGGGCTCCGCTGCATTTATATATTTATGCGATTTAACGAAGCCCGCGTTTAATTCTCTGTGATAATATTCAAACGGCTTACATGTGCTTTTCCGAATACATCAAGATAGCCCAGGAAATTAATGAACAGAGTCTGCACTATTTTTTTTCATTTTTCGATCGTTACACAAAAATTTCTTTCTCCATCCCATGAATTTTTAAGGAAATTGAGTTCCACGTCGTGGGTGATTTGAAAATTCTGAAAATTTTGTATATTTTTGTATCAAGTATTTAAGAGATCGTGGAAAAATTTCACGACCATTAGGAAGCTCGTTATTGAGCAATTAACATTAATAAATTAAACGTCGTCAAATTTTTTTTTTTCGGAAACTGGCAAAACTTTGCGATAAATTTTTTTTATGGACTCTCAATTTTTTAATATCTACGATATACTGAAAGCAAAGGAAACAAAACGAAGTTTATTGATAAATATTTTTTGTATTTGTTTAAAAAATTGTTCTTGACGAAAATGTTAATTTTTTAATAACGAGCTTCCTAATCGTCGGGAAATTTTGACACAAGCTTTTTAATACTTCGTACGAAAACATACTAAATTTTCAGAATTTTTGCATCATTTTTTATTTCAACCCTCAAGCTGGTCAGGAGTGATGATGGAATTCTTTTAATTTTGTACGTTTTTAGGTGAAGTGTTCAGGAGGTCGTGTACAAGTTTCACGACGATTAAGAAGCTTTTATTGAACAATTAACATTAAAAAGTTTCATGAGTACTCAACGTCCTTATAATTAGTTTGATTTACTTTTTCCTGACTCTCATTATGATTGCACGTTGCTTCGTTGGCATGGATGGGAAATAATTTCGCAACTATTTGCAAGAAATATTTGACGAAGATCTTTACGTATTTTTGAAGGAAAGAAAAAGTCCTTGCAATGATTTTCCAATTTATTGCGAGCTCCCCCTTATCTCAATGGGACAGAAAAAATATTTCGGGGCAAAGGATCCTTCGAAAGTTCATGTGTGCATATAGAGAGAAAAACGATATGTGCTCTGAGGTGAAAGCTCGAGCCACATATTCTCGTATGTGAACGAATAAATTTTTCTTGGTACTCGAAAAATCTCGGAAAATTATGGAATTACGTGTCGAATGAGAATGAGCTTTGAGTGTTTCTTGCCAGACAAAATATAAAGTTGGAAAAAAGTGTGAAGAGCTTTCATAAAATATGCAATCTTCTTGAAAAATCGTTGTGAAGTTTAAAAAGCTCTGCAAACTTCTCAGCTGAGCTGTCGACTCTAAATATTCGATCGAAATGGAAAAAACTCTGATCGAAAATGTTTTTTCCACATTTTTCGTCTTTTGGGTGGAAAAATGTTGTCGACAGAAAATGAGAATTTATTCCCCAGCCCTGTCTCTCTATCCGATGATTCGCTTCTGAAAATTTGGCCGAAAAGTCAATTGGGAAGCGAGAACTAAACATATTCACTCAATTATTAAAGAAATTTTGTTGCAATTGTTTGATGCAATAATTTCGGATTCATCGGGCTGCGGATTCGCGTCATTCATTTTTCAAATAATTCGTATTAATTATTCCGAGTCAGTGAACATGGCTGCCTCCGATTTTCCGATTTCGTTCTGTTTACAACGTGAACAGATTCCATGTGAATAATCACTCGATGAATATCGAAGTAAATACTCGACGGGGTCGACCGGAATTATTGAGGAACGTGAAAGGAGGAAGAGAGTTTTTATATTCAGAGAGTTGCGATGTCGTTGAAATTTCCATTAATTTTCAAAAAAAAAAAAAAAAATTCGAATGAAAAAATTTGAAAAATGTTCGAATCATCATTTTCTAAAAATCGCCAAAGAGTCTGTCGATGTTTGAGAATACATTGGAAAAACACTCGAAAACAAAGTGATGAGTTTGCTAAATAGAAAAAGCGTTTGGAAGTGTTTGTCCGTCATTAAGCATCATAACGTGGATCATCGAAGCATGCATATTCAACGAACGTGATGGTTATGGGTCGTACAAGCGTGGAGCGTATGATTAGCGGATCGATTTATTCAGAGTACGTCCGTAATTAATTAGCGATTCGTTTTGGCCAAGAGAGGCTTGATGTTGGCATGCATAATAGCTCGATCGATAGAGAAAACACCATAGAAACGTAACGGGGAATTGGAGAGATATTCCAAGTGTCGAAAAAAAAAATTTGGCAACGTTTTTTAAATTTTTTATATTTTTTTATCGTAATCAGGGAATTTTTTTGTTGCACATGAAAAAATGAGGAAAATAGTTGTGATATGGGAGTAAATCGGAATTAGGAACTTGAATTAGCGGAATGGCCTGGATCCAGGATGCGGAGAATAGAAGCGAAGTTTTCGTTAGCAAGCTCCACAGAGTTGAGAGATATCTCGTTACGAAAGTTGTGAATGCACGCAATCGGCGAGGACAAAATGCCAGGGAGGTTAGATTTCGATGGTTGTTGAGGGAAAGGGAAATATCATTGTACCCTTGTAATTAGGGGGCTGTTTGTGGGTGCGTAGGCGATCTCATGAAAGTAAAACTCTTGGGCTGCTAACCAAAGCGTGTAATAATGGTGGAACGGTAGATACGAAATGCTGGAGACGATAGCATTGCCATTGGGGCATGGCCTGGATTCGTAAAAGTATAATATTAGGTGGGGGCTCGAGTATAATGTCCCATTGTGACGATAATGCCCTTAATGGGAGCTGAGGTGATCGTAAAACGTCCAGGGGACTGGCCAACGTAACAACAAATTATTGCTTCAAATTTATACACAGAGAGAGAGGAAAAGAGGGAGGAGGGAGGGAGGAGTCTGGCCCTAAGCTTTATTCGTGTGGTATGATCGAAACGGTTTCAACCTCCAATAGAAAAACACAGAAAAATCTTTCGGTGGTACAACTCGTAAAATAACGCTCGAAAACAGTACGATTCTCCATCCATTTGGTGGAAAGCATCGTCCTGCCTTCTCTTCAATCCTTACGACCCTCGTTCCACATTTATGATGAATGTAATGGACGTTAAGAAACGTAAGAGCCTTTTCAGAGTTTCCAATATGAAATTTATCGCACGTCTGGAGCAGTTGCCGTTTCTTTAAGGAGCCCACAGTCTTAACTCACACACGGATCGTTAAATTGTTTTCTCTGCATTGAATCTCCCCTTAAATACCGATAATCATTTCTTCGATTTATTTACATTGCTTCGATGTTGAATCTAACAAAAATCGAATTAAACCCGAGTCGCCTTGTTTATCTTTCCCTATTCGTCCTATAGAAATCAACGACCTACTCGTTGTCACAGATTTTTTATTTTGTTTCTTAATTTTTATCTTTTCCAGCTCTCAAGGACGAACGTCAAATGTAAATTTTTGTTAAGTAGAAAAAAGTTGTTATAAATTGACTAAAGAACAAGACACTCGAAGTCCAAAATTTTCCGAGGTATTTTTTATACAAAAAACAGAATTTCGAAAAAATTTAACGACCGATTTGTTTTGAAAAAGTAAATAAAGCTTCTTCGATGTTACATAAAAGTGTGTGCAAAGTTTGAAGAGGCTTCACCGTTTAGAAATGGAAATATTTGATGTTGAAAATTGCAACTTTTGACACACGCTCTTACGAGAAACTACTGAAAATTGTGACGTTTATAAATAAATATCTCGACTTCTACATGGTGAAATCTCTTAAGAACGTTGTATGGCGACGATCAAATCTAAATTTTTGATTTCAGATTTTCTTACATAGAAAATGGTGTTTGCAAGCCAAAGTTCATTTGAAAAAGTTGTTACAAATTGACTAAATAACAACAGACTCAAAATTCAAGATTTTCCGAGGAAATCTGTATTTTTTATATAAAAAACAAAATTTCGAAAAAATTTAACGACCGATTTTTTTTGAAAAAGTAAATAAAGCTTCTTCGATGTTACATCAAAGTGTATGCAAAGTTTTGAGAGGCTTCACCATTTAGAAATGGAAATATTTAATGCACGCTCTTACGAGAAACTGCTGAAAATCGTGATTTTTATAAATAAATATCTCGACTTCTACATGCGGTGGAAATTTGAGGGAATTCTATCGATAGCAAATTTCCCATACAACGTCCTTCACCACAAACTGCCATTGTCATGGCATTCAATAATTTTTATGACCTGACCAATGACTGGCTCCTCTCGACTTTTTACTCGTGGAAGTCACAAAATTGAGTGGATGAGTCTCGGGATTAATTTGATCCTCCGCAGTCTCTCTGTTGTGTGCAGTGTCTTGAATTTTCTGGTCCATTCCGCTCGGTATCGCTGCTGCGGCGATATATTTCAATCTTAATAATTTTCTCTCTCTATCTATTTTCTTGCTGAGTCTCGTGGTTTGTCTGGGGATTCTAGATCTTGTCGTTACCCGCAGTACATTGTCTACAAGTTGTATAAGTATATAGGATGATGCAGATGGATATGGAAACTCGATATCGAGGCGATGGTGCTGATTCGAACTTTGGCGTTCGAGCAACGTTGTAAGGGAATAGGGCATGGGTCGTGAGAGAAAGAAAGAGAGAGAGAGAGAGAGAGAAAGGGAATACGTTATAGAGCAAAGTTTCTTCGCCTTTATCGATGTCTGTAAGTGCTTGAGAATGGTGAAGCTACGACGTGGCTGTGCCTTGTCTCTCCCTGAATCTCGTTGCCCACTATACAACCAAGAAATTTATCATCGAGGGCTCATATTCAACTTATTATAACTATTACTATTATTATTATTATTCTGATCATTATTTCTGTTATTATTATGATTGAAACTCAAAGTTTCCTCCGTCTCTGCTCTTGAGAAGTCAAAATGAAAATCGAGAGACGAACGAGACGCTCTCGAGAGCTCTGATTATCAATAAACTACGACAGCCAAGAGTAAACTTTGAATTTCTACGATGAATTCCATATCAGAAGCAATTTATACTCCGACCTTTGAAGAATCGTTCGGGGGGAAACGTTGAATAACAGGAACATAAAGAAATACTCGGGACAGCAAACGGAAAATCGTAATTCGGTCGATTTTCTGCTTTTTGCCTTACACGGGAAATAAAATTTTGTTAAAAATCGTCGAAATTTTGTTGAACGACTAAATATTTTTCGATTATTTCAAAATTTTCGGTATTTTGGCAGAATATTTGATTTCTAATGGAATTGTCAGCAAAATTTACGATCGGAACGACAAAAATTTGCTTCCGAAGAGACTTTATAGAATATTTCTTGCTGCGATTACACAATTTTTGGGATTTCTTAAAAAAAAAACGTTTAGTCGAACGTATCGAACAAAATATCGATCTTTTCCAACAAAATATTCTTTTTAGTGTAATTAACTGATATGGACTGAACAGAATTATTCTTCGCGATTAATAAAAATCTGCTTCGTATTCTTTCCAGACATTTTGACAGATTTTCCTCCACCATAAACCGCTTGCTACTTTTTTCTGTACACTGGATATAAAATTTTGTTAAAAAGGCTCGATATTTTGTTGAACACGGCCAACTAAATATTTTTCGATAATTTCAAAATTTTCATTATTTTGGCAGAATATTTGATTTCTAATGGAATTGTCAGCAAAATTTACGATTGGAACGACAAAAATTTGTTTCCGAAGAAACTTTATAGAATATTTCTTGCTGCGATGACACAATTTTTGGGATTATTCAAACAAAACGTTTGGTCGAACGTATCGAACAAAATATCGATCTTTTCCATCGAAATTTCGTTTTCAGTGTATCGATTAAGTTTTTTTTTTTTTTTTTACAGTTTTTTCCAAAATATCGAGAATGCAGATTTTTCTAAAATCAACATTCGTCCGAATTGAAGAAAAACATGATTTCGTGGCAGGCATATTATTTGAAAAATACAAAAGCAACGAGACTCTGAAATTTGCGAGCGTATAGTAAACTTTTGTGATGATTGAATTTATTTGATGTCCTGGTGTCGAGAACGAGGAAAATGAAAGATTTGTAACAGTGCTGGGAAATCTTGATCCTTCATAATACGCAATTTCATCAACAAACACGACGGGACTGCGCACGGAGGAAAGTAATTAAAGTTAAAAGTGAATCAGACCGTGACACAAACGTATATGGAAATATTGTGTGTGTATTTATTTTCCGAGACACTTTCCATTCGCAGTATCGTGTCGAGAATGTTTCTATTTAACTTTGAGAAAATCTTGGTTATTAATATTTCGTGCGAAATATTACGACAACATGGAATCACCGAGTCTCTTCCTTCACGTTTTCTTCCCCCGGTTCAGTACTCTCGTATTGTCTTTTACAACATTTCATTATTACCGAGAGTTGTGAAACGAAACAGAAGAATAATTAGCTTTTCAGTGAGTATCGTGAAACAGGATGAAAGCTCGTATAATATTTTCGCACAGCGACAAACACCGTTCGGTAGTATTTCATTTTTATCATCCTCCATGCACGAAAAAAAAAAAATGACTCGAAAATTTCGTGGAAATGCGTCGGGAGTTAAAATTCACTGGAGTTTCGATGGAATCAAATGTTCAACGAATTTCAATATTTTATTAACCGTCGAATGGCTTTTCGAAATCGAAAATCATGACCGACATACTTGTCGCAGCCTTGCTCGAGCTTTCCATCGGATTAACTCGAGAACTGTACTATCTATTTTTCCGAACGTCAATCCCACAATGGTGCTATTAATTGAGGCTATTTTCTCTCCAACGCGTGACATGACCATCGTTTTTACGATCAAAATCATTTACACCATTCTCTTGCTTTTTTTTATTGCAACCAAACAATTTGCGGTAAAATCGCTTGCGGTCGAGATTCGACGATGAAAAATCGAAAAAATCGAAAGTTAAGAGAAAGACTACAGACTTGAGCACAATGTTTTACAAAATTTGCAGAAATTGGAGCGGTTGGACGATTTTTAAAAAAACTCGGATTTTCGTAAAATTCGAAAAATCATAAAATTCAAACCGTTCAATCAAGATTTTCCAAATTCAATACCAACCTTCCTATTACGATACACACAATATCCTTATGCACAATATTTTACAAAATTTGCAGAAATTAGAGCGGTTGGACGATTTTTCAAAAAAAACTCAGAATTTCGTAAAATTCGAAAAATCATAAAATTCAAACCGTTCAATCAAGATTTTTCAAATTCAATACCAACCTTCCTATTATGATACTCTATTCATAAAAAAAAAATTAGCAATAAATCTTGAAATTTGCGCAAGTCAGAGCGTCGACAGCTTTTTTTTGAAAATTTCAAAATTCCGTAGAATTCGTATTTTTCTAGCAATTGCAACAAAATTCTCAGAGAACGAAGAGCCTGTACAGACTAAAATCTGTGCAAAACGGGAGCCCTGTAGCTCGAACCGTTCTCGAGTTACGAACGTTTGAATTTCACAGTCCCAGAACATACAAACACACACAAATCCGGAAATTTTGTCTAGAAATGATATTCCGATGTTTTGGGACATTCCAAGCGAATTGACATTGAAAACTGTAAAAAAAAAACGTTTCCCCGTCGCATAGTTTGCTCCATGAGGAAGCAAAAACAAGGAAATGTTGGAAAAAACTATAAAAATGAATGAAATATGAAATTCTCGTAAATAACCCAGATTATTGTTCGTTCCCAAGATAAAAAGTACTAAAACCTACCCACGTGTGTCCAAAAAAAAACAAAAAAAAAAATGCCTGAATCCCTGCAACTACAGATTTGCTTTCATACTTTTCGAAAAAACATCGACACACACAGACTCGCAGAAAAAAACGACTCGCACCGGAAATATATCGTGGAAATGTTTGAGCCTCGCGTTATTTTCATTTTATGAAACGTAACCCAGGCCTTAGTGAGGTTTTTCACAATTCCCACCCACTTTTGTAGTCCGAGGAGAAATCCGTATGAAAATACGTCTCGCTATTTATCCAAAGGTTTCAGACTGTACGTGTATGAAAGGAAAGGCAGGATGATGCTCTCTCGGTTATGTAGAGCTTTACCTCTTTCCAGAAAGAGGGCGTCCCGCTTCTTCTCGTTTTCTATGACCTTCTTTATCTTATTTTTATACTTTGTATGGATGTGTACGTGTGTGTATATGTGGGAGGAGGATATACCGGTTGTAGATGGCTTATTATAGCGTGCTCCTGTCCGACAGACATTGGAATTTCATGGTCTCGGGACTTAAGCTTCTTAGAGCCAACCCAACCCCTTTTTCCGGCCAATCCGGAAATACGAAGCGGACGCGAATATTTTTATATCTATATTTATATATGCGAGTGTGTGGCTTTGCGGTTGCTGCTGCGGGGCACACGTATGAGCTCGTTGCGATAAAAACGTTCCATCAATTCTTGTTATAATCGATTTTCTTCAGCTGTCTGAGCTCTACGTCCGTTTCTTTATTACTAACCTGAAAGCACTTCGGTTTATCGAAAGAACGAGAACGAGGGCGAACATGATTTTTTCTTCGTTTCGCTTTGGCTAAAAATTGATCCTTTTTCTCGTGGCTCTCATTTTTCGATTCAAACGCATTTCGTTGCAATCGAGACTCCGTTTATATTTTTCTCGGACAAATTTGTTTTTTTATGCGAATTCATTTCAACGGCTCGAAAATCATTTTGGCGAGGAAAAGTTTCGTTTTTTTTGAAACAATAAATTATCGCTACGCGCGGTAGTTTCTTTCGCGGCTCGTTAGTACGTCTCACAAAAGTCTTTTGTCGCGAGATTTCTTTTCCGCGTCTTTGTCCGCGGCAAAACTTTTCTCGCGCGGCATATTTAAAAAATGAAAAATAATTGAAATAATTATGGAAACTCGGTCACGGTGATGATGGAAAACTTTTCACCCGCATGTTTTGCGGGGAAACTGGCCACTGGCCAATTCGAGCAAGAGATACGTCGAAGTTAATTTACAACGCAAATTCGCTCATTGCACAGAACCTTGATGGATTATTTTCACGCGGGAAATACTGCGCACTTTCGCAACAATTTTACGTGCGTTTGCCTTTAACCACGCGTTCTGTGACTGCGTCCACAGTCGTTAAACTTTTTTCCAACTTTGACTCTTGAAACGTTGCAAACGAGACGAGAATAATTTTTGTTTTTTTCTAAGCGTCATAATTTCTTACCAAATGACTTTTAAAATTTTCTAATTGCTTCACTAGATTGATGAGATTCTGGCGTATCGATGGCACTACAAATAAACCCCAATTGGCCGTCTCGTTACGAAGTTATCGAGCGATGAAAATTGTCGGTCTGGTAGACCAACAGTGGCGAAGTGCGTCGTACCAAAAGTTTCAGAGCCCAGCAAACGCTTGAAAAACGTCAAATTCTTGAAAAGTAAACAAGCGAAACTCATTGTCATTTTATTTGCTACAATTTACAAAGATTTTGGTAATTTTACGTTATTTTCGAATTTGTGATTCAATGGATTTGATCCTGAGCATTCAGCTGATACCGTTGCTCACGATCGTGGCACATTCGGATTCTCTATGAAGGGTCGATCGAGTTGGACAATTGTAACGAGGCTTAAGCCATTTTCACTTCCATTTCTCCGCAAGCTCGTGCGCTTCAAATTGAATCGCGTGTGCGACCAAGTGCAAGCCAAATGAGGCGGCCACGTTAACATTAAGCCTGTAATTTCGGTAAAACTAAATATACGAGCATGACCAGATTATTTCAGTCTCATATTTGGTAGACTAAAGCTCAGTTTTCACCATTTCACCCAGTGCGACTGTGTTCCAAATGAAACCATTTCACGAACCGATTAAGGTGGCGATGTCAAAACCCGAATGAATTATTGAAACACGGATTACACGATGAAACGAAAATTTTGTTTAAAAAAGATCGACATTTCGTTCGATACGTTCGACCAAACGTTTTGTTCGAATAATTCCAAAAATCGTGTCATCGCAGCAAGAAATATTCTATAAAGTCTCTTCGAAAGCAAATTTTAGTCGTTCCAATCGTAAATTTTGCTGACGATTCCATTAGAAACAAAATATTCCGCCAAAATAACGAAAATTTTGAAATTATCGAAAAATATTTAGTTGACCGTGTTTAACAAAATATCGACGATTTTTAACAAAATTTTATTTCCAGTGCAAAGTAACGAAAAATGAGAAATAATCGAAAAATATTTAGTTCAATTTTTACAAAAATTGCATTTTCATTGCAGTTTGTTTACGTTTCTAAATTCGAGCTGCTGCTTCGTAAGAACCCGACGTAAAAGAAAGAATCACCGGAAATGTGTATCCTGAATTATCGCAAGGCAAAAATGTTTATTTTCGTTCAACTTGATCCAGAAAGAGGAAATTTCCTAAGCAGTATTTGCCACGAAATGATTAATGCCTGATCGAATGTTCTCTTCAAGTTTCCTTCATTTTTTTTCCAAACTTATTCTCTGTCCCTTTCGTAATATCGCGAGAAACGCGCGCGCGGTCTTATTCGCGTTCGAGGCTACTGAATAAAACATCGTTTTGGCGTATGCGCGGTCAATGGACCCTGAGCCCATGCCGAGCACTTTTTTTTTGCACTCTGTGTCTGTCTGTGTGCAGTGTGTGCAGTGTGTGGCCGAGTATATACAGAAAAGGTGGAAAAAATGGAGAGAGAGAGAAAAAAGAGGTTGACCCTCTTCGCGACTGAAAACCTCGTGGTTCCGGTCAGCTCCCCACTCCATTTTNTAATTACACTGAAAAGAAAATTTTGTTGGAAAAGATCGATATTTTGTTCGATACGTTCGACCAAACGTTTTGTTCGAATAATTCCAAAAATTGTGTAATCGCAGCAAGAAATATTCTATAAAGTCTCTTCGGAGCAAATTTTTGTCGTTCCAATCGCAAATTTTGCTGACGATTCCATTAAAAACAAAATATTCTGCCAAAATAACGAAAATTTTGAAATTATCGAAAAATATTTAGTTGTTCAACAAAATATCGAGCCTTTTTAACAAAATTTTATTTCCAGTGCAAAGTAACGAAAAATGAGAAATAATCGAGAAATATTTAGTTCAATTTTAAAAAAAATAGCATTTCCATTGAAGTTTGGTTACGTTTCTAAATTCGAGCTGCTGCTTCGTAAGAACCCGACGTAAAAGAAAGAATCACCGGAAACGTGGATCCTGAATTATCGCAAGGCAAAAATGTTTATTTTCGTTCAACTTGATCCAGAAAGAGGAAATTTCCGAAGAAGCATTTGCCACGAAATGATTAATGCCTCATCGAATGTTCTCTTCAAGTTTCCTTCATTTTTTTTCCAAACTTATTCTCTGTCCCTTTTGTAATATCGCGCGAGAAACGCGCGCGCGGTCTGATTCTCGTTCGAGGCTACTGAATAAAACATCGTTTTGGCGTATGCGCGGTCAATGGACCCTGAGCCCATGCCGAGCACTTTTTTTTTGCACTCTGTGTCTGTCTGTGTGCAGTGTGTGCAGTGTGTGGCCGAGTATATACAGAAAAGGTGGAAAAAATAGAGAGAGAGAGAAAAAAGAGGTTGACCCTCTCGGCGACTGAAAACCTCGTGGTTCCGGTCAGCCCCCACTCCATTTTTTCTCGCCCCCTCGAAGGGCCTCGGTGGTGAAAAGCAGGAAAATGGTTCACTGCCAGAACGGAAGGAGCCTCAGTGATATACAGCGTTTTATGCCCGTGACAAGAGTGGGTGTCTCTGTCCGTGTAGAAGTTACTCTCGCGCAGTAAATCGTAAATGGGGGAGGATGGAGGAAACAGGCTGCGGACAGTGGGTCGGGGCCTTGCCGAAGGAAAACGGTGTAGAAACGTGAAATCCAGCGGAGCAAAAGTGTCGGGGCAGAGATTGGGAAAGAAAAGTGAGAACGAAGACAAGGATCAGAAAAAAAAGGGAATTAAATGCGAAGAGAGAAAGTGAGACGAAGGACGAACGCTTGTAAAAAAAGAAAAAAAGGTTTTAAATCCGACGTGTGGTCGAGTATACCCGCGTCATCATTTTTGCCCGAAAAAAAGTCTGCACTGGGCGATAACACGAAAAAAAAAACAAATGAAACACAAAATTTTACTGTTTCGTCGTCTTTTTCCTTTTTTTTCTTTTTTTTTTTACCAGCTCGATCGTAACAATTGGTGATGATTCCACTTCGGAATAAAGTGCCATCGTTCCATCTTTATTCGCAGACTCGTACACAACGATCTATCACTCAACAATGAGCAAACAATAAAGTAGGATGTTTTATTTAAAATCTTTTACGATCTTTTCCCATTGGGAGGACTCGATGAAAGAGAAGTAATGGATCGAGCAAAAGAATAAACTCGACGAGATTTTTATGCGATAAAAAGTCATAAATAATCTTGAGCCATCCATCATTTTAGTTACTGAATCTTTGCACGATGGTAATTCAAGTTTCTCGAATGAATTTTCGTTTTGGAAACGTTCTTGAGACTCCAGAAAAAAAAGTTTACACGAAAATTCGTCGGGGGTGTTAAAAAATGATGAAAAATTTTTTTTTACCATTAAATCGACGTTTTTAATATTTTCCATTGAATTTTTTCGCCCCATCGACGTTTCAGAGTCTTTGCTCCCTTCGCGGTGACAGTTTTTCGTTACTAAAAAAATATTTTCGTCCTTGGGGAAAAAAAATAGGCAGGAAATGGGTTTTTTAAAAACTTTTCGTAACTCATAGTCTCCGCACAGCCGGGGCCAACAATGCGTGAAAAGTGGCGCGGCATGTTCGTGTTTTTCCATCACTTAAACGTGGGCATGTCTGTATATAAATATAAAAGTGAGTTGGACGAGTACTCGGGCACTTATCTTAATTATATCCCATTAACGCGTCGCTTTCTCACTCGCTCGCTGAGTAATAAACGTGCCACCCCTTTCTCTCAGTCTCGCGGTACGATTAAAATAATTACAAGTAGCTCTCTGGCACTTTTTGCAAAAGCGCGTTTCCACTCTTTTTTCTTCGAGTTACTAAAACAACATGGGAATGATAATTAATTAATAAAACGTTTTGCAATTAATTCGTGTCTTTTATTTGCCTTTTGCCCCGAATACGAATTTTTTTTTTCAACGCGATCACGAAACTCTTTTTTTATCCTGAATTATCTTCGATAAATGCCAAATTATCAACTTGTTTTCACACTCGTTATTGCACATTAATTGAACCAACTATTGTCCATGCACACGACGCCAACTGGAGCATATATTTGTAATATTTGCTCAATATAACGAACATGCTTCCAATTGATATTCCGTCCGAGATTATCAAATTTCCAAGTGATCGTGTATCGTAGAATTATTCATCACATTATAGTAATTCGATGGGCGATCCCCTCATCATTTCACTTTCAACCCTCTCGACTCTCCTTCCTTCCCCTTTCCCTCTTCCCACCCCATCTCCGTTCACACGGATTACGGAATACACGATCGATTGACATTTAGGGTTTTTGCGCACACGTGCCTTTCGCCACATACCAGATTATCATGCCTGGAATATTTAACACCAAAATTTCTTCATTTTTTTTTTTGGAACCATTCAATTACACTGAGTGGTCGTGGTCGATGTATCAAATGTTTTTCATTGTCGAACACATTCTGCATGCTCGCGGTGTTTTATGTGGAATTTGTAAGCCAGTAAATTCTCACCTCATTCGTGCAGAATGATTTGCACATTGGAAATAAAATTTTGTTAAAAATGCTCGATATTTTGTTGAACACGGCCAACTAAATATTTTTCGATAATTTCAAAATTTTCGTTATTTTGGCAGAATATTTGGTTTCTAATGGAATTTTCAGCAAAATTTACGATTGGAACGACTAAAATTAGCTTCCGAAGAGACTTTATAGAATATTTCTTGCTGCGATGACACAATTTTTGGGATTATTCAAACAAAACGTTTAGTCGAACGTATCGAACAAAATATCCATCTTTTCCAACAAAATTTTCTTTTCAGTGCAGAGTTCTGTAAACATGCTTTTTCACAATTATTCTTTCGGAAACGGAATTCTCTTTTTTATGACGTTTTTTTAACTGAATTTCTAATTACGAATGACGTTTTTGTTTTTATCTTTTTGCAGTTTGCCATTTATTGAGTACCGGAGTAGCTGCGATATTCGGTCCTCAAAGCGCTCATACAGCGTCTCATGTTCAGAGCATCTGCGACACCATGGAAATTCCACATCTCGAGACGCGATGGGATTACAGACTTAGACGCGAAAGTTGTCTCGTCAATCTTTATCCTCATCCCACCACCCTGTCGAAGGTAAGTTTGTTGCTTCTTTGTTGCTTATACCCGAACGTCTCGAATTTCCGTAATTAAGTATGCCAGCGCATTTTATTTCATACATTTTTGCTCCCCCATAGAGGAAGCTATTTGACCATTTTTTTTTTTCTAGTTTTCAATGTTAATTTCCTTGAAAAGTACCAAAACATCGAAAAATCACAGGTTTTGGTACTTTTTATCTTGGGAACGAACAATAATCTGGGTCATTTACGAGAATTTCATATTTCATTCATTTTTATAGTTAACGAACAATAATCTGGGTCATTTACGAGAATTTCATATTTCATTCATTTTTATAGTTTTTTCCAACATTTCCTTGATTTTGCTTCTTCATGGAGCAAACTATGGGACGGGGAAACGTTTTTTTTTTTTACAGTTTTCAATGTCAATTCGCTTGGAATGTCCCAAAACATCGGAATATCATTTCTAGACAAAATATCCGGATTTGTGTGTGTTTGTATGTTCTGGGACTGTGAAATTCAAACGTTCGTAACTCGAGAACGGTTTGAGCTACAGGGCTCCCGTTTTGCACAGATTTTGATCTGTACAGGCTCTTCGGTCCCTGAGAATTTTGTTGGAATTGCTAGAAAAATACGAATTTTATGGAATTTTGAAATTTTCAAAAAAAAATCGGCATCTCAGGGTTCCTCAAGATGCTCAAGATGCACGATGCTCGCAGCGTCTTCCGAGGAAGCCAAAATGAAAATTTTCATCGAAACACATATCGTTGGACGCGTATATATTTTGGGCATCGTTTCCTTTCTCGTTTTTGCTGCGTTTATGGATGTTGGGTTATTGTTCGACGATATGAATGTATTCATTGCTCAGTGCATGGAGAATGTGACGAATAACATTGAAAAGTGCTCATCAAACGCGCGCGCGTACTTAAATGATGCGAACGTCTCATTCAATATCCCGGTCGGAAGCTTTTCGTTTGAGAATGGCGTACTCAAGATGAGACGAGCCCTTTTCACGAAGCAGGCGCCAAGCCTTGTCAACGTTACATATTTTACGGGAGCCTATAACTTCGGTCTGCCTCGCGCTTGGCGCCCTGGAGTCTTCGGACTTTTTACGTACGCGTTGAAAAATAACCTCGTATTCAGAACGTGAGAAAGCCGCTGAGGAAGAAGCAACTGGAAGCGAGAAATGTGTTGGAGTTTCTAGTTTTCCGGATTCGTCTTCTCTAGTTTTATTAAAAGAATTTTTTTTATTAAGCAGCTCGACAGCTGAACGAATGATTACTCGAAACGTCATTTTTGAGGGTTAAAGCGAAATTGTCATGCTGTTGACATATTCACGTTTATTCAAATGAGCACGTAACCCCAAAACATTAAACGAATGATAGGTTGGTGTGTATTCAAATCTCGGAAGCTAAATCGGAAATGTTTGAAAATGCAATGTCAGGATGAAAGCTTTTTCGCTGCTCCCCTGCTTTTATATTTACGTAAGCTTAAAAGGGCAGACGAGAGAGTTGCGTGGAAAAGGACTTACAAGTGGTGAAAAAGGATAGAAAAATGGCAACTGGAAAGACAGGCAGGCTCTTGGTCTCTGAGACGAAAATATATACTTTGCAGCTCAATTCGAATGGCGCAGATCAAAGAAATCGCTCGGCCATTCCTTGATATATATTTGTACACAAATATATACAAACGTCGATAAGCATACAAATAGATGTATCGTGGCGATCGCTGCTATTGGCAGCAGCAGGGAGAATAATATTTCGAGGAATCGAAGGCAAAACGTGTCTCGCTGTGGTTTCCACCATCATCCTGTAAATCCTTTTGAGGATGACTGCTTTTGCAAAATGTTTCTTCTCTCAAAGGCTCCGAGAGTTTGCTGCTTGTTTTTTTATTTTTTTTTCGTTTTTTTATTTTTCGAGAGTTCTGAAGCTTCGAGAAAAGTGTCGGGTCAACGTGCGAGCTCAAATATTCAGTGATCCCTTTGGCCACGAAGCTCCCGCGCGTTTGTTCGTGCATTTTTGCCTTATCAGCTCCTTCGTCACTTCCTGTCTAATTTTCAGCTCGTTCGGATGTTTACCTCGGTCCTCTCGCTCTTTTTTTTTTCTCATTTCCTCGTTTTGCTTGGGGTGGAAAAAAATTGTTGGAACTTTGGTGAACTGAGGCAGAAATCTCGTCATGTTTTTTCAACGATTTACAGACGGAAGTGCACGCGGAAATAAATTTGCAAAGGAAAGAGGCTGCTCGAGGGAAAATCGTTCCGAAAATTCATCTCGTTCGCGGTAAATCACTTTTTTTTGTTTGTTTACGACATTTCATGTCATCGAAAGGAAATGAAACTGATGGAAATTATCGAGAGCTCTCGGGGGCTGAATATTAAAAATTTTTTTTAGTGGCTCGTTGAAAAATAAATGAGCGATTTTAAAATTGTTTAGTAAAGTTCGAAATCCCTGGACAAATAAACATCCATCAGGGCTGCAACGTAATTCGAATGATCAAACGGACGGAGAGAATTTAGAGGCCGATTATTAATCCGGATTATTGTGGATACTCGGAATAGACGACGGTGCATTGAAATATTCGACTGCGGCATTGGCGTGTTTCGGAATTATGCGGTAAACACATACGTCGATGATGTGTAATTATATTCGCTAGAATATTCCCTTGACTATTAAATAACTTGCTATATAATGCATTAAGCGAATGGATAATAAATTAATTGAAAAATTCCTAGCGAAGACGAAATTGCTTCGAATCTCCACCGAGAAGCCAATAATTCTCGGAGAAGTCAACAAAATTCGTCCATAGAACATTTCGTCGCAGTCTCGATCGAATTTTCGGTGTAACGAACAAAACTAAATTTAGCTCGTCATTGGATGATTTCAAAAAATATTAACGACCTAATTATCGTGGAAGCTGAAAATTAGAAATAGAAAATAATTCGATACACACACTGTAAATAAAATTTTGTTAAAAATCGTCGATATTTTGCTGAATACGGTAAACTAAATATTTTTCGATAATTTTAAAATTTTCATTATTTTGGCAGTTTATTTGGTTTCTAATGGAATTGTCAGCAAAATTTATGATTGGAACGACAAAAATTTACTTCCGAAGAGACTTTATAGAATATTTCTTGCTGCGTTGACACAATTTTTGGGATTATTTAAAAAAAAACGTTCAGTCGAACGTATCGAACAAAATATCGATCTTTTCCAACAAAATTTTATTTTCAGTGTAATTAACTGATATGGACTGAACAGAATTATTTTTCGCGATTAATAGAAATCTGCTTCGTATTCTTTCCAGACATTTTGACAGATTTTCCTCCACCATAAACCGCTTGCTACTTTTTTCTGTACACTGGAAATAAAATTTTGTTAAAAATCGTCGATATTTTGTTGAACACGGCCAACTAAATATTTTTCGATAATTTCAAAATTTTCATTATTTTGGCAGTTTATTTGGTTTCTAATGGAATTGTCAGCGAAATTAACGAGTGGAACGACGAAAATTTGCTTCCGAAGAGACTTTCCAAAATATTATTTGCTGCGATGACAAAATTTTAGGGATTATTGGAAAAATCGTTCAGTCGAACGTATCGAAAAAAATATCGATATTTTTTAACAAAACTTTGTTTTCCGTGCAATGGAGCCAGATTCCGTGAGTCGCATGAAAAGTATGCAGCAGCTTTGGGACGTGGTACAGGTTACCGATGGGAATTGAGGAAAATTCCAAGATAACCGTTCCTTAACGATCCTCGTTTCGATCGAGTATATTGCGTATATATTTGCATCGAATCTTGAGGCATTCTCGAGTTGGCCTGAATCTATCTGTGGCTCGGTTCTCATGGTATAGACTTTCTCGACAATAATGAAGCTCGTGCGGTCTGTGAATCCTCGTCCTTTCGCGCTTTACGATCGTCGAAGAGCAGCAGCAGCAGCAGCAGCAGCAGCAGCAGTAGGACACGATGATGGAACAGCCGCGATCTCTCTCGCTCTGCTCTGTCTCTTTTTTGCTCTTTATCCCTTTTAGCATGCCTCTCGGATACCGCGCTGGCACGTCGCAATCCGTTAAATCAGCCACCGCGTTTCCGGTGGAATTCAATTTACTATACCTCGAGATCGACGAGAGAAGGGAGCTCAACTGGTCCGTCTCGCGTATTTCCTACCGTCCTACATTTTCCATCATCCCTTTCTTTTGTCTTTCTCCTTGGCCTTTTTTTTCGCTCCCACCCTTTCTGTATTTTATCTCCTCGCTCCCTCATTTTCTCTCTTTCTCTCTTTATCCCCTTTACACGTAAATACATCGAGCGAGCTCTGCTACAGACAGCGGTAGTTACGTCACATTGACAAACGAAGAAAGGAACGCAGCGTTCGTCCTCTCGCACCCCCTTTTCTTGCTTTCTTTCTACGTGCCTGTCTCCATCAGTTCGTACTTATTACTGTACCTTTCATTTACCTCGATCGTCTTTGTACCACTTGGAATTCACTTGCCAGGTTCCTGCGCCGCGGATAAAAAGAGGAGAACGCACGTCTCAAATCGTTTCGCTTGCCTCCGATAATTTATTTCTCCGCGCTTGACGATCAACGTGAAAAATGCTCCGGAAATTGACACGTGAGAAAAATTTGACAAAAACTCTCGAGAGTTTGAATTCGAATAAGGAAACTTGATATTTTCGTGACACTTCCAATGTCCTTTCATCTTGCTGGACAACATTTTATTGACACTTTTCTTACAACTTTGAAAGTCTGAGCGTTTGGGAGGAGGAAAGAAAAGGCTGGATACTCTTTTCGTGCATGCTTCATCGAAGCTCGCCACTTCTCAGGGCGTAACGAGACACAAAAGCTTTAATGGATTATGCCAAGGGACCAGCTGCTTGGCCAAGAGCTTCTGGTTAATTACTTTTTAAAACTTGTAGTAATTCAACCCTTGGATAAAGTTTCATGCCTCCCCTTGCTCTCTCTCTCTCTCTCGGTTCGCATCACTTGCCTCTGCTTCGTCCGTCGATTTTAAGTCATACACACAGTTTTCAATTATTATGGAAATTTGACAAAAATGGAGGAAAGCTCATTGACTTTTAAATTTGCATTGCAAATTATAAAATATTACTTACCTTCGCATATTCCAGTAATTAAATGACAATCAATTAATCATTTCATTCCATTCTCTTTGCTGCTGGGGCCCTTCGGATTTGGTGTAAAAAAAAAAAATTCCAACTCGGATGTAGATTTTGAAAAAAAACTCGACAAAAATGATGGAAATTGTTTCTCAAGCAGTTTCTCAAGGACGTTGTATGCAAAATATTCTATCGATAGAATTCCTTTTCATTTTCAAGCTTCAAGTGTTAAAAGTTGCAATTTTCAACGTTAAATATTTCGATTTCTAAATGGTGGAGCCTCTTAAAACTTTGCATACACTTTTATGTATAACATCGAAGAAGCTTTATTTAATTTTTCAAAACGAAATCGATCGTTAAATTTTTTCGAAATTTTGTTTATTACATAAAAAATTCAGATTTCGTCGGAAAATCTTGGATTTGGAGTATTTTGTTCTTTAGTTTATTTGCAACAATTTTTTTTAACGAACTATTTATTGTTTAAGAAAAACTGAAAACGAAAATTTGGATTTGACCGTCGACCAGGTTCTCACCCACGAAACACTGAGACGCTCCAATCTTTGGCACAATTCTCAGGATCATTTTCTAGTTTATTTTCAGAAAAATATTTCATCGATTTTTTTCTTCAGAAGGGAAGGAAAAAAAAAGTGGAAAATGAAACTCCAGCCTCTCCAGTCGACGAGAGAAAATGAGGTTCTTGGGGAAAAAAAAAAAAAGTGCTTGGTCGTGGTTGAACGAAACAAGTCGCAGGGATCTGTTTTACGAGAAGAGAACCAGTCGAGATAGAAAGCAAGGGATGAGCGAGAAAAAAAGAGGTGGCGCGATGGCACCAAACGTAGATATTCTGGGTGCACTTCCGTTGCAGACTTGGCGATCCAGGAGTGACGGAAAAATACATTATTAATGAGTACATTAGCGCCTCGATATAAAGCAAAAGAACTGTTCGAGTAAAGTGTCTGAGTGCATGCAGCCACCACCGTCTTTTCTTCAACTAGAAAGAAAAAGACAGAGGCAAAGAAAAATTGTACGTTCAGTTACAACGCGTGAGAGTATAGACGTAATATACATTTCTTATTCTCTGCCTCCCCCGCCGCCCATAATGCCTTTCTCGAGAACAGTAGCAAAACTGAAATACACTTTGAAACGCATTATGAAAAAATACGGCTCAAGAAACTCGACATATGAGAAATTTCAGAAGAAATGGAAAATCGCACTCTAATTTTTATTTCAGTGCTTCAGAATTAATTCGAGCTTTATAAATATATTCTGAACAAATAATTCATTTTATAAACGTCACCCACTAAAATTTATAACAACGGTTGACAAAATTTCATTAAATCTGCAGCTTTTTTTGTATTTGCAATGAAATTAAATAATTTCGACAACTTTTCTAAAAAGTAAAAGGGAGTATGGACTTGTACACAATGTTTTACAAAATTTACAGAAATTATAGCGATTGGACGATTTTTCAAAAAATTAAAATATTTCGTAAAATTCGAAAAATCATAAAATTTGAACCGTTCGACCAATATTCTCCAAATTCAATACCAACCTTCCTATTATGATACTTTATTTATAAAAAAACAAATTAGTAACAAATCTTAAAAATTGCGGAAGTTAGAGCGTCGACAGCCTTTTTTTGAAAATTCCAAAATTCCATAAAATTCGTATTTTTCTAGCAATTCCAACAAAATTCTCAGACAACGAAGAGCTCGTACAGATAAACATCTGTGCAAAACGGGAGCCCTGTAGCTCAAACCGTTCTCGAGTTATGAACGTTTGAATTTTACAGTCCCAGAACATCCACTCACACATCCGGACGATTTCTCGATGTTCTGGGACATTTCAAGCACATTGACATTGAAAACTAGAAAAAAAAAATGGTCCACCGTCGAATCAATGGAAAAGTGATCCAAATATGTTTCCATCAGGGAATTGAATGGTTTTTGACAATGTTTTTGGAAAGACTTGTTGGATTTAACGTTTTTTTTTTCAATGCCACCAGAAAGAAGAGTTTTTTTTTTTTTTATTCAGGTGAATAATGTTTTAGAAGATTCTGTCAATTTGCTATGAAAAGCTCTTGACATGGTTATGCAGATCGATAGCCCCAGGCGAGACGAGGACCGAGTGTCATTTTCGCACATATATAATGTCCGCCCTTTTGATATTTAGGCATTGATATTACGGGGGTGAAGGCAGTGTAGTTACGAGTGTGGACTCTGCAAACTTGACACACAATGACCATAACTCATGGCTAAAAAATTCAAGGGATGTCGATGTGATCGAAGCAAAGTGCACATTGGCGAAGTGGCATTTTTTTTTCTTTTTTTCTCAGCAGTACCTTAACACTGGCGAGCCCCGGGTGTAAAAATTCTCAAAGCTCGAAGCCGAGTTTCGTTCGAAACACGTCCGCGAATATCGTGAAAATTTTGCTCGCACGATCGCGCGCACGTGTGTGCGTGAGTGTTGCTTCAGTCCATGCTGACAATCTCAATCCGTGGCGTTCGGCCAATTTTTATTTCCGCACCTCGTACTACGAAAAAAAGGACAAACGATCGGTCTCACCGTTTCCGAATATTTTCATCACGTTCCTACATCACTCCTAGTCCCTTATTTATTTATTTTTTTTCATCCTTTCTCTATTTTTTCGAGAATTGCAACAATATAAACATTTTTTTTTAAATTATTTTTATTCATATCTCTTTATATTTATTCGTATATTATTT
>JBAJMU010000004.1:14439356-14458254 GCA_037952995.1 Hyposoter didymator | reverse complement strand
CCTCGAAGAGCTGACTTGGCTCGGACTTGCCCATATGCAACAGCAGTCCATCGGCTACGGTCTTTTTTCATTTATAGGTTTTATTTCCTCTCTCTTTTACATTGGTTCATCGTGCAACATTCGATGAGAGTGCAGGATACCGAGAACTCTATACTCTCTTTTCGTTAAACTCTATCCACTGGGTTGAAAAAAAACTTGGCAGATTTGACAATAAAACGATTTCTCTCTCCCTCTCTTTATCAAACTGATCTCCATACTTGCCATGGTTGTATCGAATGCAAAAATGTTGACGTAATGAAAAAAATTATTTGGTAAAAAAAAAAAAAATTCGAGAATTTTTAATAATTAATTAGCATGAATTTTTTTTTGCATTTTTTGTTGGAAAATAAAGTTCGAACTACTAGGAGTCTGACAAGCTTTTTACAAACCGATGTAGAAAATAATTGAGAAAATACAAAATGTCGTAAAACTGTTGCGAGGAAAGCTGATTTGACATTTTTATAAAATCCTGAAGGAAATGAAATGACGAATTGTCTGTGAAGGAATTTGCAATTATTACGAGAATCAGAGAAAAAAAAGGGATTAGCGTCCCAGTGGACTCGTTGTGCAAATAAAAAGACGAATCTTTTTTCCTCATTCTCGTCTCGTAAAATGGAGCGACATTTTCTCCAGTTAGTTTTCGTGAGAGAGGAAACATTTTCAACGAAATTTGCATCCTTACCTGGTGTAAAGGGCGGCACATTGGATAAATTATGCATGTCCTTGAAGCATGAAATATTCTGTGAAAATATGAAATATAAACATATATATAGATATGGAGATGTTTGTGTGTGTATAAATTCATACATTACGACTGGGAGTGACGAGAGGATGATTTTAGTGGGAAATAAGGAAGAAGGACCTGCTGCTAGGACCTCCTACATTCCCTCTTGGTAGGAGTCTCTTCCAAGAGATGAAAGAGACGAGGGAGGGGGGGGAGACTGTGAAAACTGAGTTAAATTTTCAGGAGGAGCATAACGAGATTCGCATTAAGGCACGAATTTGATAGTGTACGAGAAAGAGAGAGAAGGAGGAGGAGGAGGAGGAGGAGAAATAGGAATTTGGGGCTTAAGCATGAAATATTGATCAGCGATGTATACAAAAGGCATGTGTTAACTGAGTATCTACTTGCTTCTTGAAATATAGATAATCCTTGGAATTACTAACTCCTTCCGGTTGCCAGACGCGGGTTTACCTCAAAGGGAGAGTTCTTTCAGCTTTAAGAGGGTTGTGCAGAGGCAAGAGCTTGTTTTTTTTCTTTCGTGCTACATAAAACGTTACTTTATGGGAGTCTCAAAAATACGAGAATTCCTTTGGTGCATGGATAATAAAGGAAGTTTTTTTTTTTCGAGTATCTTGGGAGCTTTGCTGACTTTCCAGCCTTTCGTAATGCAACAGGCTAGCAATTTGGAAGAGGAATTCATTCACCTATGAAAATGAACGTCTTAATTATTATTTACACAGTTTATCGAGTTTTTTCGATATATTTCCGCCATTTCGATCAAAACGCATCACTGAATGGAAAATTTTGTTGGAAAAGATGGATTTTTTGTTCGATACGTTCGACTAAACGTTTTGTTTGAATAATCCCAAAAATTGTGTCATCGCAGCAATAAATATTCTATAAAGTCTCTTCGGAAGCAAATTTTAGTCGTTCCAATCGTAAATTTTGCTGACAATTCCATTGGAAATAAAATATTCTGTCAAAATAACGAAAATTTTGAAATTATCGAAAAATATTTAGTTGGCCGTGTTCAACGAAATATCGACCATTTTTAACAAAATTTTATTTCCAGTGTACAGAAAAAAGTAGCAAACGGTTTATGGTGGAGGAAAATCTATCAATATGTCTGCAAAGAATACGGAGCAGATTTTTATTAATCGCGAAAAATAATTCTGTTCAGTCCATATCAGTTAATTACACTGAAAAGAAAATTATGTTGGAAAAGTTCGATATTTTGTTCGATACGTTCGACTAAACGTTTTTTTTTCAAATAATCCCAAAAATTGTGTGATCGCAGCAAGAAATATTCTATAAAGTCTCTTCGGAAGCAAATTTTAGTCGTTCCAATCGTAAATTTTGCTGACAATTCCATTAGAAAGCAAATATTCTGCCAAAATAACGAAAATTTTGAAATTATCGAAAAATATTTAGTTGTTCAACAAAATATCGACGATTTTTAACAAAATTTCATTTCCAGTGTAAGGAGCAACGAGCTCGTTGTAATTGTGATGAAAGGGTGCGTGGTAAAAGAAACTCGTGATAAGCTCCACGAACGCATGGTCTTTAACGTTGCGAAGAAGAAAAAGGGAATAAAGAGTGAGGAAGGAGGAGGAAGAGTCGATAAAAGTTAGCGAACGACCTCAGGGAACGAGGAGACGAGGGAAAGGGAGGAACATACAGATTTATCTTTGATCCTTTGTTCCTAAGGTTAAGACAAGTTTTTCTGGAAACATGTTCCTTTATCTCGTCCTTTTCGCATATACTCTCCGTCGCGGAATTTTATTTGAGCTTCTCGTTTTATTTTTCGTCGTGCGGTATCTCGTTTCCATTTTGGTTGACGTTCTCCTTTCGTCACTATCAAAACCACCGGAGGCAACGACCTCAAATTCGGCGCCCAGAAATTTTATACGTTTGCCTGCTTTCCCGCTTCGCAGCCAATCTCGCCGCGACGACAAACTTATACGTCATCGCACTTTTATTATCGTTTTCTTGTTCCTATTTCTGATGGCTTGGTTTTCCCTTGCTTTTACTTCTTTCAGACCTTTGCTGAAGCAGATTAAAAACTCGGCGGAATCGCACATCGTTCTTGATTGCTCGACCGATCGGATTCACAGTGTTCTCAAGCAGGCCCAACAGATCGGGATGATGAGCGATTATCACAGTTATCTCATCACGTCACTGGTAAGCAAAACCTTCTCGATAATTCTCTCGTCCCTTTCAACCATATTTTTCTTTTCGCGACCGCAATCACGAACACATTGCACGACGTCGAGAGAGATTTTCCACAAATTTTCAATAAAGCTTCGGAGCGCAAATACGTTGGTTGAAATTCAATGAATTGCCTCTGACGTTTCATCAAATTTATTCGGAAAAGTTGATATTGCCACAATTACGAGATGAAATGTTGATTTACTCACGAATTGGAAAACGCACACAGTCTACACCGTTTAATACACAATTATGTGTGCCCTCGTCTCGATCGAATTTCATTTGTCAATACTCGTTTTCTACCCCCTCCTTTATTGCGTTTCGCGCGCGCGAGGTCTTTGCAGCTCGTAAAACGTGGCAAAGCTCGATCTACTCTTATTTGCTGTGCTAATTAATTATTCGTTTTTTTTCTCTCTCTCTCTTTGCCCTGTTTCCCATTTTCTTTGGAAAAAAATGTTAATACACTCATGAACGTTCGCGCACACACAAATTGATGACCCAGTCGCGATTGATATTCATATATTCGCTGTGGCGTCGAGGACACGTAATAAACAAAAGCTCGTTTATATTCGATTCTCCACAACAGCGTTTACTGTCGCCACGTTTACCAAAACGGCAATCAAACCGTAATGAGCACCAAGGGTGCTAAATGTCCTCGATGGAACGACACACACGAATCTACGAATGAAAAAGACAAGAAATAAATCAACGCAGTTTGTCGATCGTACGAATAAATAAACTCTGGAAATTTTCTCTAAATTAACAACCTTTCCAGGTCACAAATGAGTGAGCATTATAAATCTGTAAATCATTGTAACAGCAATCAACGTGCTGTAGACTCGTTAAAGTTGATCGAAAATCGAATCAACGAATTTGCCAATTCGAGTGCCTGGGATGGCAGGAAAAAGCGATAATTTGCGAAGGGAATTTGTTGCAATCCGTTATGATGACATTCTCCGAATCCAGGGAAAACCGATGAACCATTTTTCTCACCTCCGAGCCTCGCACATTCTCAGCAGTTGATTTTTCACTCTCGTCTATCACACTGGAAATAAAATTTTGTTGAAAATCGTCGATATTTTGTTAAACACTGCCAACTAAATATTTTTTCGATAATTTCAAAATATTTGTTATTTTGGCAGAATATTTTGTTTCTAATGGAATTGTCAGCAAAATTTACGATTGGAACGACAAAAATTTGCTTCCGAAGAGACTTTATAGAATATTTATTGCTGCGATGACACAATTTTTGGGATTATTTAAAAAAAAAAACGTTTAGTCGAACGTATCGAACAAAATATCGATCTTTTCCAACAAAATTTTGTTTTCAGTGTATTTAACTGATACGGACTGAACAGAATTATTTTTCGCGATTAATAAAAATCTGCTTCGTATTCTTTCCAGACATTTTGACAGATTTTCCTCCACCATAAACCGCTTGCTACTTTTTTCTGTACACTGGAAATAAAATTTCGTTAAAAATCGTCGATATTTCGTTAAACACTGCCAACTAAATATTTTTTCGATAATTTCAAAATTTTCGTTATTTTGGCAGAATATTTNATATGGACTGAACAGAATTATTTTTCGCGATTAATAAAAATCTGCTTCGTATTCTTTCCAGACATTTTGACAGATTTTCCTCCACCATAAACCGCTTGCTACTTTTTTCTGTACACTGGAAATAAAATTTCGTTAAAAATCGTCGATATTTTGTTAAACACGACCAACTAAATATTTTTTCGATAATTTAAAAATTTTCGTTATTTTGGCAGAATATTTTGTTTCCAATGGAATTGTCAGCAAAATTCACGATTGGAACGACTAAAATTTGCTTTCGAAGAGACTTTATAGAATATTTCTTGCTGCGATGACACAATTTTTGGGATTATTTAAAAAAAAACGTTTAGACGAACGTATCGAACAAAATATCCATCTTTTCCAACGAAATTTTGGTTTCAGTGCATGGACTCAACAGGACAGAGTTTTCTTCTCTTGCTCCTTCGTGTCCTTTAGATTCTCTAAAAAGTATGTACGTACGTACGTACTCAGGAGTAACGACTCGCGTGACAAATCAAGTCAAGTAGAAGCAATTTATTTCCATTTATTTTTGGCCAGTAGATAGAGCAGCCGAACTGGTCAAAGTCTCACAGGCACACGGTACGAAGCGCGATCCATCAAGCCACTCCGAGCTTTCGGCGTATATACCTCCAGGCAATTTAACTTTCTATGCTTTTCCGCGCAGGGGCATTGGCCTTTCTGCAGCAAATTGACACACTCAGCCTGGGTTAATTTTTTTAATTTTTAAAACACATCGTGTGATCCGAAAGTTCTGAATTATCCAACAAATTCCAAGAAGAGTGAGTGCTGCCGACTCGAAAGTCAAAAAGGATCCTTGGGGGATCCTTCAGGAAAACAGTCTCAGAAATGTTTTCCTGCAAATGAGGACGACGTTGGACGACAAGCGACAAATTTTCATGGCGACGAAGAATTGGACACTCGCGTATTTATTTCCCTGGGGATAAGTTTGGGAAAAAAATGTCGCACATTTGAGTAATCGATTGTTGGAATTTGTCAATTTTTTTGATGGAACGTCCCATATATTTCGTACTAGCCACTCGCCCGAAAATTTTTCCCACCAAACTCACACCCTTCTGAGCATATACATGCATGCATGATACTACGTACCACGCTACGACACTAATGGATCTTTTGCAGCGTCAGTTATTATCGAATTTGGCCACTTTTAACCTCCGCCTACTGCCTTCCCATTGCACATTCAAACTCGGTTATCTCTCGCTGCTTCTCGTTTACATTGCACTTTTCGTCGTGCCTCGCCCACATATTGCTACATAGACGAGCGAAATTTCGATCAGATTTTTCTTCATGTGACAAATTCGCGTTTGTTAAGAGGTGCGTCGACAATTTTTTAATAATCGCGACCAAACACACTCGTAAAGAGAAATCTGTTGATTTTTTCAACATCAGAAACCTCGAAGTCTCGCCGTTGGATTTTTTCGGAAAAACAAAAAAAAAATAGAAAAAAAAATGATGGACGTCATTAAATTTCTTATCATTTGCGATTTGGGACTCAACGTCGTTAAGAAATGGGTCGGAGAGTCTCGTTGCTGTAGCTATAGAAAGATGGGGGATCTAAAGTGAATGCAGGTTCTCGTTTCGTTATCGTATTTACGTGAGAGACGCTTTTCTCAAGTAATTAGCATAATTCAAACTAGCCATGAATGTCGCCGGTATTATCAATGTTGGAATTCTCTTAAGGCGCTTTTGTCAATGTTTGCTTGGTAAACAGAGGATGAAACGGGGTCGAGAGAATCAAGTAACAGAGAGAGTTGCGGGTCATCGCACCCCATTACGTGTTTGGGGGTGAGAATCGTCTTGTCGTGCCTGGAAACTCTGGAGATTTCTCTCCCCTCGCTCTCTCTCCCTCTTCAGCCTTTTCCCTCCGATCTTCTTATTCCCTCTTCCATTCTCATATTCCCTTTCCCCCCCCCTCGCTTCCTTGACTTTTGATTCACGAGCTTTCTTCAATGTCCCCGAGACCAACCCCTTCGTGTATTATAGTTGATGACTCACTCACAGTTCATCCTCCTTTTCTGCTCATATATAACCTCCCCGAACAATGTTCACACTGCTGTATTGTCAAGCATCGTTTTTCTCTTACTTTTTGCAGCCTCGGACACGCCGTGTTTCGATTTTCTCAACTGATATATCGTCCTTCAGCTTTTTTCACTGCTCCACACTTTTTTCATCGCTTCAAATCGTGGACAGAAAATTATCTGCAAAAAGAATTTATTTCTCAGTGTTTTCTCATCAGTTACGAAAGAAAAATTTCAGCTTGAATTCATTTTACCTTGGAAGCCTGTGTTCATTGTCCAACTTTTGCAAGCGAAAAAATTATATTCGCTTTTGAAATTATAGAATCGTTCTAGAGAATCTCTATGGAGACCACATATAAATTTGGGCATATATAGGGCATATAGAAATTCTTTAGAAATTTTATTAGCAATTTTACAGAAATTTTATGGGAATTCTATGGAAATTCTATAGAAATTCTATAGAAATTCTATCGTTTTTCAAGAAATTATATTTATAGAAATTATTTTAGAAATTCTATTAAAAATTCTATAAAAATTCTATTAGAAATTCTATAGAAATTCTATAGAAATCCTATGGAAATTCTATAGAAATCCTATGGAAATTCTATAGAAATTCTATGGGAATTCTATGGAAATTCTACAGAATTTCTATCGTTTTTCGAGAAATTATATTTATAGAAATATCATAGAAATTATATTAGAAATTCTATAAAAATTCTATTAGAAATTTTATTAGAAATTTTATTAGAAATTCTATAGAAATTCTATAGAAATGCTATGGAAATTCTATGGAAATTCTATAGAAATTCTATCATTTTTCAAGAAATTATATTTATAGAAATATTATAGAAATTATTTTAGAAATTCTATTAAAAATTCTATTAAAAATTCTATAAAAATTCTATTCGAAATTCTATAGAAATCCTATGGAAATTCTATGGAAATTCTATGGAAATTCTATAGAAATTCTATCGTTTTTCAAGAAATTATATTTATAGAAATATTATAGAAATTGTATTAGAAATTCTATTAGAAATTCTATAGAAATCCTATGGAAATTCGATCGTTTTTCAAGTTAAACCAAAAAATCTTAAATACATTCAAACCATGGAATATGCAAGTTAAAATAGGGAAGTGAGAAGAAAAGACTCTACACGTTGCCATAGAATTTCTATAGAGCAAATATCCTAAAATTATATATCTCGTAAATTTCCATCAAAAACATATACAATTCCATGTGCCCAAATGTCTATGGTGTAGAGATTCTACAGAACGATTCAATAATTTAAATAAATTTTTTTTCACTTCTGGCTTGGCCAGGATTACATCCTCGGACAATGTTTGCATTTCTATCGTTCCCTTGAGACCTCCCAGAATGGCCAAGTGGTCACCGAACCAATTACGGAGGCTGCTCATTTTTCGATCCCGACGAAGCCAACGCGCTGACCAGCTCGACGACATTTTCTTCATTCATTTTTAATATCGAGGGATCAATACGTCAGAGTAGTTGGGGCCAAGACTTATGACTCTTTTCATTACTTCGATCATCAAGTGCTCTCGCTTTTAATATGATGAAATAGAACTCGAGAGTCTACATGTGAATTCATTACGAAAGCAATTTGACGTCATATTGCAAAAAGTACAATGGCGAGCTGCCGGACAAGGACGAATTTCTAAAGGAGTTGGGATTTCTTTCGCATATGGACAATGTCGCGATTGCATCCTTTTCCGAGGCTCCCTACACACACGTTGCAAAAATGTGTGTTCAGAGCCCGTCAGAGCCTTTTGAATATTCACGAGATTTCATATCGCGAAATTGTGGTAAGCTCGAGATAAATTCGTCCTTTTTCTTCTTATCGAGGAGAGCAAAGTTCAGGGTCCATTGAAAATTCAATATTTTATGGGGAATCATCGATTAAGCGATTCTTTCGCCATGGGCAGTCCTTCAGGACTATGCGGCGAAAAGGCCACGTCACTATCGATTATTTCGCAAGTTTAGACAAAGTTTTTAGAAGCTTTAAGCTTTGAACGTTACTGTAGCGAAACTACTACCTTAAAAATCTTGCATTTCCTCAAAAAGACATCGAAACTGAGATGCAACTATTGTGGATATATGGAGAATTGGTTTGGATTGGAGGAAAGGTCGATTCTCGAAAAATCACGAGTCGTAAGCTCGGTCGATTTGTCCCGGGGGCGTTTGTCCTCCCGGTCGTTTCATTTTTCATCCCTATACAGAGCTCTCGCGTAAAACATGCTTCCAATATGTATATGTCTGTATATATATACGTGTTGCTATTGCACGTTGGGACGGAAGTTGGCAAAAGTTGGGCTAACTCAGTTTTGGCGAGGGGAGCAGGAGTGACATCGAAAAATCGGTAAATCTCAGTGAACCGGAAGTAACGAGAGAGCTCGCTACGGATTTTTCACCTCGAACTATTCATTTTTGGGGGTATGACGTCCAGTTGTACGAGCTCTTTGTTCGAACGTTAAAAAATATAGTGAAACGTAACGCGACTCGTAAAACCGTCTGTCCAAATCTTCCTCGAAATACTTTGCTTTCAAAATTGTGTGAAGATGTAATTTGCCAGGAAAACATGATAAGCCAGTGGATCGCGAGTCAATTGTTTTTCATTTTTGGAAATCACTGCACTGAAAAGAAAATTTTGTTGGAAAAGATCGATATTTTGTTCGAAACGTTCGATTAAACGTTTTGTTTGAATAATCCCAAAAATTGTGTCATCGCAGCAAGAAATATTCTATAAAGTCTCTTCGGAAGCAAATTTTCGTCGTTCCAATCGTAAATTTTGCTGAAAATTCCATTAGAAACAAAAAATTCTGCCAAAATAACGAAAATTTTGAAATTGTCGAAAAATATTTAGTTGCCCGTGTTCAACAAAATATCGACGATTCTTAACAAAATTTTATTTCCAGTGTACAGAAAAAAGTAGCAAGCGATTTATGGTGGAGGAAAATCTGTCAATATGTCTGGAAAGAATACGAAGCAGATTTTTATTAATCGCGAAAAATAATTCTGTTCAGTCCATATCAGTTAATTACACTAAAAAGAAAATTTTGTTGGAAAAGATCGATATTTTGTTCGAAACGTTCGACAAAACGTTTTGTTTGAATAATCCCAAAAATTGTGTAATCGCAGCAAGAAATATTCTATAAAGTCTCTTCGGAAGCAAATTTTTGTCGTTCCAATCGTAAATTTTGCTGAAAATTCCATTAGAAACCAAAAATTCTGCCAAAATAACGAAAATTTTGAAATTATCGAAAAATATTTAGTTGGCCGTGTTTAACAAAATATCGAGCATTTTTAACAAAATTTTATTTCCAGTGTGGATCACGAAATATTCAGGCGGACGTGCAAGATGCTCCGATGCTCGAATATCCAGAGACTCATGATTCGTTACCAGCCAGAAAAATAGGAAAATTCGTCAAGGACTTTTTTTTCTGTTTTTCTTCCTGGCCTCCAATTTTTGGCCCACCTCGTAGAAATATTTGCGTATTCAGGAAAAGAGATGGCAGACGAAACGTCGAGAAAAACACGCAAAACTCAAAGTCACTGTCTGTCTCGTTTTGTTCTAACTCCCCCGCTTCGGCATCCGCGCAGCCGGAATATCCGGATTTAGGAGTTGATCTCATATCCTTTTTCTTTCCACCGGGTCTGCTCTGTTATACAGGATCTCAACAGCGTTGACCTGGAAGAATTCAAGTACGGTGGTACCAACATTACTGCCTTCCGATTGGTGGATCCTGAGAAGCCAGAGATTCAAAAGGTTGTCCAAGATTGGATCTACGGCGAACAACGATACGGGAGACAACTCGATATGGGCCAGAGCTACAACAAGGTGAGTCGAATCGCCATACTTCCTTAAAGTCAATAAGCAATTGACAAAATTTATCGTTTTACGTTGTGGAACGTTGTGGAAAAGTTCGAGTACACACTGGGTCATTCTGACCCCGAAAACTTTCCATCATCGTTACGTTTTCGCGTCTAATTATCATTTTCGTCAAAAAACAAATTCGGGGCCATAAAAAGTTTGCGAAAAACAAAAAAACAAAAAATGCCATTGGGTCAATCTGACCCAAAGCGCTTTTTGACCCAATTTTCTCACAGTAAGCCTCGTGCTCCTCAAACTCAACGTACGAATTTTATATCGTCCAGATTTTTTCTTCTCGAGCGACTACCCCGTGCGGTATTTTCTTTTTGGGTTCATTTGTTGTTGCTTTTTTTTAATTATTTTTCTATAAAAAGCCGCGTTGGTTCGTCGTGTCTCTGGGAGGATTACGAGCGAGTAAATGTTGGAGCCGATTAATCGAGCAAATTGAGTGAAGCGATTTCACGTAACTGTATCAAATTGAATTAAAGGGAACTAGGTGTGCCGTGATGCAGCGAAGACAAATGATGTCGAGGCAAAAGCTACGATGTATATAGATATACATGTGTGTGTGTGTCGAGTCCCTCAGAGGCTTGCTCGAATTCCCTGGTGACTTGCCTCACTTTTCTTTCTTCATCAGATCGTCCAGATTCTCTCTACAATGGACGTTTGTTAATTGTCTTTACTGGAGATTCGGTCGAGTCCTTGGTCCTTGCGGCCCTGGTCGTGATGCGTAAAAAAAAATTGAAGCCAAAGAGTCCATTCGCTGAGAGAGAGAGAGAGAGAAAATTCCTTTGGCGTTCATTTTCGAATTGCGTCGGAAAAAAAGCCTCGGAAAAAGTTTGATTTTTATTTTTTTTGCTCCTTCGCGAAGCCTCGATCTTTTCTCGTCAAAATTGAATTTGCCAAGAATAAAAAAATTGAAATAATAAAAAAGTCAAGTTTTTCATGCTGAATGAAATTTGTACGGTTTTTAAATTCCTCCGAGATTTAGCGAAGCTTTTCAGATCGAATTACGCGCTCAGCTGATGGCGGATTTGTTGCTGTTGCTAATTTTTAACGATCGCGCCTTGGTCCACACTCGCTCGTCGTCGTTTGGCAATGCACAAACGCCTCGGAGTGGAAATTCAGCTTTCCCCGAAGGAACGTCAGGCGATCCGGCTCGCCATGCCGAGTGAGCGATAAAAAAAAACGGAGAAATGAGGAAAAAAATTGGCTGGAACATCTGGCTGGGACAATATCGACGTGTGAACGAAAGTTGAAGCGAAAGCTCAACTTTCAAATTTCGTTTCTCTCTTTCTCTCTCTCTCTCTCGCTCTCTCTGTTGTCAGGGACGTGTGCGCTTTGAGAACGTTACGAAACGAGTATAAAAGAGCGTGAAAATGTGAGATAGCGCGTGTGTTACTCGAAGTTTCACGCGCGACAGCATCTGCTCTCGTTGAAACGTGTTCCTCTTATTTTTTTTTTTACGTTTTTTTTTTTTTCAATCCTTTACCTTTTTCATATTTCGTTGTCATTTTTTTCCCAACCTTTGCTATCGTTCCCCGAGCATGTATGTATACCGAGGGGCAAGAAAAAAGGGATAGCAAATTGGCCGAGTCCCATGACCACGATTGCTGTTCCATGACGATGAAAC
Source organism: Hyposoter didymator (assembly GCA_037952995.1). Lineage (NCBI taxonomy): Eukaryota > Metazoa > Arthropoda > Insecta > Hymenoptera > Ichneumonidae > Hyposoter > Hyposoter didymator. The sequence continues at coordinate 14,446,146 of JBAJMU010000004.1, read as the reverse complement.
TTTTCTAAAAAACTTTTCTCAACCCTCTCTTTATATTTCGCCCTCTTTCTCTCGTTACTCTCGAGGCGTCCGCTGTCTCGTCTTTTTCTCTCGACGGACCTTCTCATATTTAACGTCCCACCATCCAATATACGTCTTCGAAACACAGCACGTCTCCGCACAGATTTTTCCAATTTTTCTTACTCACACTTTGTAAATTCATCCACGACGACGCTCCCTTCATTCCGTTGCCACTTTCCGAGGAACAACCCAAAAAAAAAATGGATATTTCTCTTCTTACTCTTTCGTTTAGCAGTAAAAACATCGGAGGGCTCAACAATCTTGCAGATTATTTCGTTCAGTTGGGTTTTTTGTAAACAAATGACGAAAACATTTTTTAAATCTCTCGAAAATTTTGCTCATGGTTTTTGCATCTGCAATGTTAAGGAGTCAAAAAAATTTTGGGAAAATTGTCTTGTCTCTCGAATAAAAGGAGTAACTTAAAAACCATGCGTTGTTGCTAGTGCATTCAGATTTAAATATGTACGATATCTTTTGGAACACTGAAAATAAAATTTTGTTAAAAATGCTCGATATTTTGTTGAACACGGCGAACGAAATATTTTTCGATAATTTCAAAATTTTCGTTATTTTGGCAGAATATTTTGTTACTAATGGAATTTTCAGCAAAATTTACGATTGGAACGACAAAGATTTGCTTCCGAAGAGACTTTATAGAATATTTCTTGCTGCGATGACACAATTTTTGGGATTATTCAAACGAAACGTTTGGTCGAACGTATCGAACAAAATATCGATCTTTTCCAACAAAATTTTATTTTCACTGTTATTAACTGATATGGACTGAACAGAATTATTTTTCGCGATTAATAGAAATCTGCTTCGTATTCTTTCCAGACATTTTGACAGATTTTCCTCCACCATAAACCGCTTGCTACTTTTTTCTGTACACTGGAAATAAAATTTCGTTAAAAATGGTCGATATTTTGTTGAACACGGCCAAATAAATATTTTTCGATAATTTCAAAATTTTCGTTATTTTGGCAGAATATTTTGTTTCTAATGGAATTGTCAGCAAAATTTACGATTGGAAGGACAAAAATTAGCTTCCGAAGAGACTTTATAGAATATTTCTTGCTGCGATGACACAATTTTTGGGATTATTCAAACAAAACGTTTGGTCGAACGTATCGAACAAAATATCGATCTTTTCCAACGAAATTTTGTTTTCAGTGAATGGATCGAGAATCTTGGCTCGTCAAATCTTTCTTGCAAGGGATGCTGGAATAATTTTCCTCTCTCTCTCTCTCTTTCTTTTTCTTTTCCACTTTATTGATAGCTTTTTCGCTTGGTCTATGGACTTGCTGGTTTTTTCTCCAAAAAGGCAAGCGCGTTTTCTCTTTTGATCGGTGATCCGCGAATAACCAGGTTCATCTCTGACCTTAATGTATATACGAACATTCATATATATAGATATTAGTGAAAAATCTTGAGGATCACTACAAACGAGGATGAAAAAGTCTCGGAGGGTTGATATCGTTGCAGGCTTCACAGAAATATATATTCACTCGATCCCTTTGCTTCTGGAGCCTTGTGCAATCGTAATTTCGTGCGGCCTCCCAAGAATCTCAATTTCTCTCTTGTGCCACCGCCTCCTCCTCGTTTTATTCCTTGTCGATTTCCAACGTCACGCGATTTTCTTTTATTTCTGACCCACTCGCTATAGCCTTGTGGCGCGAGTCTCCTTTGGGCATTTCTCGCTTCACCAACGAATTTATAAAGAAAAAAAATGATAAAAATGGCAAAGTCGAATGGAGGCAAAGAAATGGAGATGGAGGGGGGATGAAGAAGCTAAAAAACACAAGCATTCCGGGAGTCACTCCTGAGATCTCTTTCGGATTCTGGAATGCATCCATTTTCTAACATTTTTTTTATTTTCCCTTTTTTTTGCCATTCGCTGGACTTTTTCCTCAGCCACACTTTTACGATCCACTTTAGAGATTGATTTTTCTACTTATTAATTGGTATCCAGAAAATCCCAGAGTTCAAAGTTATCGGAAATATTTTTTTTTTAATTTTTTTTTATTAAAGCGAAGAAATTTTTTTTTTTTTTNTTTTTTTTTTTTTTGCCAAGACGACGGGATGAGCTTTTTTTCTCGGTATTTATGTTCATGCGCGTGCATCGCTAGTCTCGATTATAAAGCTTTGCCCGATAAGGAAGTGAGCGAGCGTGCTCAATCTCAATATTCGCCGCGAGCGTCCATGAGTCAGTAAAAAATGAATTTCCTTAAGCCATCGTATTCGTAGCTCCCGAACTATCGTTGGATTACTTCACGTTGCTGGTCCATTTCGTGAAAATGTGCTCGTGGAACCTCGTCGTCGTGATAAAAAAAAAAAAAAATCTCTACACTCGTTCGAAAGGCTGATCGAAATTTTCTCGTAATTCGACCATTTGACTCAAACAATTTCGTCGCACATTTCACCGAACACAAAGCTACGATAACACGTAGAAAAGCTTCCCGAGGATATGTATATATTGGGTCAAATTGACCCAGTGTACTTTTTCAAAGGCGAACCGATGGAAAAAAAAAAAATTGGAAAAAATTGAAAATTTTAAATACTTCGACAGTTTTTTTTTTATCTCGGAACTTCATTTCGTTTCCCTTCTGAATGGAGCAAATTACGAAGCCGTATTATTGATAGGCGATTTGACATGAAATACCTCACTCGTAAATATTCGAGGAGGAGGTATGAACACTGGGGGCGCTGCTCGGAGTTTGGATAGTGAGCGTGGATTGCTGGCTACACATCGATTCCTACAGAAGATAATATAAATCCGGGGCTGGACCGTGCACGTACGCGAGAGATGTTCCAAAATTGCTCGTGCTGGGGCATCCACCCGTAATGCCGCTATCCTGTACCCGACCATTTCAATGTTTGCACTCGGCCAACGTCACCAGCATACATTTCGAATTACACGATGATTTATTTGTGGCTTTCGATTTTATACACCGATTCGATATTTTCTCTTAATCTTTTCGTACAAATAATAAACAAAACGAAAAACTTTGAATTTTGTTGGAAAAGATGGATATTTTGTTCGATACGTTCGACCAAACGTTTTGTTTGAATAATCCCAAAAATTGTGGCATCGCAGCAAGAAATATTCTATAAAGTCTCTTCGGAAGCAAATTTTAGTCGTTCCAATCGTAAATTTTGCTGACAATTCCATTAGAAACAAAATATTCTGCCAAAATTACGAAAATTTGGAAATTATCGAAAAATATTTAGTCGGCAGTGTTTAACAAAATATCGACCATTTTTAATGAAATTTTATTTCCAGTGTACAGAAAAAAGTAGCAAGCGGTTTATGGTGGAGGAAAATCTGTCAAAATGTCTGGAAAGAATACGAAGCAGATTTTTATTAATCGCGAAAAATAATTCTGTTCAGTCCATATCAGTTAATTACACTGAAAAGAAAATGATGTTGGAAAAGTTCGATATTTTGTTGGATACGTTCGACTAAACGTTTTTTTTGAACAATCCCAAAAATTGTGGCATCGCAGCAAGAAATATTCCATAAAGTCTCTTCGGAAGCAAATTTTTGTCGTTCGAATCGTAAATTTTGCTGACAATTCCATTAGAAACAAAATATTCTGCCAAAATAACGAAAATTTTGAAATTATCGAAAAATATTTAGTTGGCAGTGTTTAACAAAATATCGACCATTTTTAACAAAATTTTATTTCCAGTGTGTGTGTGGACACTACTCGTTGCCATGGGGACAAGGACACAAATTCCCATAAGAGTTTTCTGCTCCAAATAATCCCCTTAAGGTTAATGAATTTTTTCATTTTGCCCTCGAGCTCGTAATGCTTCGGCATTAAAATGAAATAACAACGTACGACCCATCTGCAAAATTTCAGGACTCCGATTGCACCGAATTTTCCAAACCGATAATACTCCGACGAAATTTCCATATTACTGGAAATATTCGTATGAATTAACAATGAATTCCAATTGTGTATTTTCTCTCGCATTTTCATATTTCCTCATTTTTCTGCAATTATTAACATGTTTATCATTTTTGCTTCCATGCTCGACCGTTCTGGGAACAGAATAATCTCACATTCGTAAAGGTAAGTCCACTAACGAATCCAAACAATTATTTCATCCATTAGTTTTTTGCAATTATTATTTTTTCTTGTTTTTTTTTATCTTCGCTGCTTAAATTATTCTCGTTTTTATTCTCCCTCGGAATCCTCTCATATTTAATCCTCCATGGGCTCGATCCCATAACACAAAATCTCCAAATATGCTCAGTATCTATGCAAATATTTACAACGTTGCTTGCACAGAGTAAATTCGTTGTTACAAGCATAGATACTCGTGTTTATCTACATTTGCATTTATCTGTATATACAGACGTATATATATCATCCGGTACATATCTCTCCAAAGCATATATGTGTCCCCCATTTTGTACATATAAAGCTGGCCAAATCAATCAGAATAATTATAGATCGTAGTCGCACAATTTCGCCAACATCGCCCAGCGCTGCATTCCGTTGCACTCGCTACACACGATATGCAATCGGTATTTTCGCATCATTCATGCCGCATGATTTACAGCAAACGAGCATACTTTGCCATTCATTAATCTTCTGACACTCGTCGCCTCACTGCGTGGAAGGCTCTTAAGAAAAATTGTTAATCTTGAAATTAATTTTTCGTGAATTTTTATCAAGTTCGAAATCACACTGAAAAGAAAATTTTGTTGGAAAAGATGGATATTTTGTTCGATACGTTCGACTAAACGTTTTCTTTGAATAATCCCGAAAATTGTGTCATCGCAGCAAGAAATATTCTGTAAAGTCTCTTCGGACGCTAATTTTTGTCGTTCCAATCGTAAATTTTGCTGACAATTCCATTGGAAACAAAATATTCTGCCGAAATAACGAAAATTTTGAAATTATCGAAAAATATTTAGTTGCCCGTGTTCAACAAAATATCGACGATTTTTAACGAAATTTTATTTCCAGTGTACAGAAAAAAGTAGCAAGCGGTTTATGGTGGAGGAAAATCTGTCAAAATGTCTGCAAAGAATACGAAGCAGATTTTTATTAATCGCGAAAAATAATTCTGTTCAGTCCATATCAGTTAATTACACTGAAAAGAAAATTTTGTTGGAAAAGATGGATATTTTGTTCGATACGTTCGACTAAACGTTTTCTTCGAATAATCCCAAAAATTGTGTCATCGCAGCAAGAAATATTCTGTAAAGTCTTTTCGGAAGCTAATTTTTGTCATTCCAATCGTAAATTTTGCTGACAATTCCATTAGAAACAAAATATTCTGCCAAAATAACGAAACCTTTGAAATTATCGAAAAATATTTAGTTGGCCGTGTTTAAAAAAATATCGTCGATTTTTAACAAAATTTTATTTCCAGTGCAGTGATGCGTTTTATTTTCTGGGAAACTGGAATAATCTGACATTTTCCGATGCAGTCTTAGAATTCCTCACGAGATAATAAAATTTTTGGAATTAAAAAAAAAAAAAAACGGCGTCAGGGTTTTTGAAATTTATTATTTCATTTTACTCACAACGGAGTTGGGATTTAAATTGAAAAGCTTTTATGACAGCGAACCATGCATGCATTTCCAGGGCATAATGCAAGCTCGTTACTGCATCGCGAATGCGATAACGAATTCGAAATTTCGTCGTTGCCGCGCACGAGCCTGGTTATAATTTTTCCACCAAAAATATATAAATCCGTTGAGGCCATGCGTATACTGTCCAGAATCACATATTGATCTGCAATGATGGAGCATTTCTGTGCAACAAGAAAAGAGAAAAAGGTTGTAGCGAAAATGGTAAAAATTGTGGCAGAAAAATGAATGGACCACGCGGCACGATCGACTGCAGGATCGAATTTGTAGATTAAAAAAAAAGAGAGAATCCTCAAAAACGTCCAAACTGCAGGGAAGTCGATTCGAGCCGAATAGAAATAAAAAAAACAGACAAAAAAAACGTTGATAATGGAGGAAAGTTTTGAATGAGATGCGGCGAGGGAGCGAAGAATAAAAATATATCGATCGCAAGACGAAACGATCCTGAAAGCTTATTCCCAGGGCCGAGGAGTTTTCTGGAGAAGGATTTTCAGTTAAAACCTTCTTTGTACGTAAACTCTTGTCGACGCAGAATGTGCTTTTTCATTTTCCTCCTTTTTTTTCGCTCTCGCTTTCTCTCCGCACGGTACTCGACAAAAGGGTAATGCGACTGGCGTAAATTGTATCGATAAGCTTGGATAAAAGCACAGCAAAGTAGCTCATCCGGGTGAAGAATTTAACGCTGGCAAGAAAAAGTCTATACAGCGTCAGGACGAAGTGGGTGTGTGAGAGCGAAAGAGAATCGGAGAGAGAGAGAGAGAGCGTTGAAGGAAGAGAATGCAATTCAGCCTGGGAGTCATCTCATCGCCTTGTTTACGAGACGAAAATATTTTGCAAGAAAATCGCACAATTCCCATGCAATATTTACAAGTTCCCTGATTTTTTTTCATTTTTTTCTTCCTGAGTTTGTATCATTAAAAATAATCAATGTTTGTTTTTTTATTTTTTTTTAAATACAGACTGAAACCGCTCTGATGTACGATGCAGTTCATCTCTTCGCAAAAGCATTGCACGTCCTCGACACCTCTCAGCAAATGGAAATAAAACCTTTGTCCTGCGAATCAACGGACACGTGGTCCCATGGATATTCTCTCATAAATTACATGAAAATCGTGAGTT
>JBAJMU010000004.1:14398167-14420683 GCA_037952995.1 Hyposoter didymator | reverse complement strand
AATCCCAAAAATTGTGTCATTGCAGCAAGAAATATTCTATAAAGTCTCTTCGGAAGCAAATTTTCGTCGTTCCAATCGTAAATTTTGCTGAAAATTCCATTAGAAAGAAAATATTCTGCCAAAATAACGAAAATTTTGAAAATATCGAAAAATATTTAGTTGGCCGTGTTCAATAAAATATCGAGCCGTTTTTAACAAATTTTTATTTCCAGTGTACAGAAAAAAGTAGCAAGCGGTTTATGGTGGAGGAAAATCTGTCAAAATGTCTGGAAAGAATACGAAGCAGATTTTTATTAATCGCGAAAAATAATTCTATTCAGTCCATATCAGTTAATTACACTGAAAAGAAAATTTTGTTGGAAAAGATCGATATTTTGTTCGATACGTTCGACTAAACGTTTTGTTTGAATAATCCCAGAAATTGTGTCATCGCAGCAAGAAATATTCTATAAAGTCTCTTCGGAAGCAAATTTTCGTCGTTCCAATCGTAAATTTTGCTGACAATTCCATTAGAAAGAAAATATTCAGCCAAAATAACGAAAATTTTGAAAATATCGAAAAATATTTAGTTGGCCGTGTCCAACAAAATATCGAGCATTTTTAACAAAATTTTATTTCCAGTGTATTTTTCAACATCTTTTCCGGTATTTAGTCCGTTGCCATAAAACCATCTACACAACGATGACAACTCCGACGAGTCCGAAGACGTGGCTTGAAATGAGTGGTGGGAGTAGAGTAAGTTATAAGTCGGTGGGACGCTTCAACTTCTCTTGTCCCACACTTCAACGATGTTCGTCTGAAGTACCACACGTTGTTGGCCGATTAAACGAAACAAATCTTTATTTTTTTTTTTCGTGGCAAACGAAAAAAAAATCGATTTTTCAAAATTTTTGTGTGTCTAAATTTCTTGTGGATTTTTCCATCTCCAGGTAAGTTGCAATTTTCGTCCAACTCGTCATGCTGTATTTTCAAAATAATTGTGAAAAATTATTCACGTGATTTTTTGTACGTATTTCAAAAATTCCACAAAATTTCGTGAATCGGATTTCCTTTTTTTTTTCAAACTTCATAATTCAGTCAATTATTTTTATGTAATTTTTTTTTTTCTTGTGAACCCACGATCTATAAATTATCGAGAAATCGTTTGCTCCCAACGTGTCGAAAAATAATCGCTCTGGCTGGTCACGATCGCAGTAAATAAAAAGATAAATACAATCGCAATTGGACATGAAATACGAGCGATGCTCCGAACGACGTTGCAAGCTCTGCATCGCATTGGAGAAATTGTGTCAACAGTTTAAACATTGGCATCGGTAGTCTCTCTTGAAGTCTAAATATATATCAGAACCTTGATCACTTTTCTGCAATGTTCGCACGCCTCCAGCTTTCCCCACGAAAGCTTGGAGCTTGACTGACTGAGATCAAAAGCTGCACAAGTGCAGTTTCTCATTGTGTATACAACTTGGAAATATTGGCTTCTACTTTAAGGAGAGAATGTGAACGAGAGGGTGAAAGATTTTTCAACAAACTAAAAATTTCTCACTCCTTTAGATTTATTTGTTTTGCTTCGTCGTAAACGAGAGCTTCATAAACGAAGACAATGGCTTTTCAATAACTGCAGTTGACCAGGACAAAGTGCAGCATTGAGAAAATAAATAAACACACGATTGCTTGGTATTGACGATTTTTAAATTTTGCATTTCTCAAAATTGTCGTCGTCCTGTGAAGCCAAAAGTTGGAAAAATCGTGACAAACAGTTCGAGGATGAACTTGATAAAAAATCGGGACGAATTTTATTTTTTCCTCGAACTAGACACGAGGAATGGAGAGGAATTTTTTGCTTTTTTCTAGGNTTTTCAGAAACTTTCAGGACGCTCGTTGGAAAAATTTGATGAAATTCTTGAAAAAATCGTGCAGCGATGAAAAAATTAAAAGTCTCTATTTACTCGACGCTAATTTTACTGCCATGGGTTTATGGATCGACGAAAAAAGTGACGCTGGGTAAGGGCTATTTGAGGTGGGAATTATGTTGCATGCGGAGCATCCAAGTGCCAATAAAACTGCCAAAATAAACACTTCAGGGGGCCTCTTCCAAGAGAACGATCCGTGTCAGCAGGCGTTTGTTCTTTCCGTAAACGCGGTTAATAAATTAAGACGTACAACCGACGATCTTGCCAGTAACGTTCATTTCGTACCGGATTCTCGATCAACGACCAGGGATGTTTTCGAGACATCGCAAAGCGGTGAGCAGTTAATGTCACGGAGTGAAAAAAAAACAAAATCCAAGAAAATTATTTTCAAAATCGAAAAAAAAAAAATTTTCAAGTTTTTTCCCAATTTTTTTGTAAATTTCATTTTTCTCTCTCGAATAAAAATAAGTTCATTGCAGCGTGCTCTCTTCTGGGAAAAGGGGTGGCCGGGATTTTTGGACCGACGGATAAAATATCGGCCGAGCACGTGCGAAGCATGTGCGAAGCTGTCGACATGCTAAACGTCGTCGCACGTTGGGACATTGAACCAGGAAGAATGGGAGCTTTCAATTTCTATCCCGCCTCCGAAGCACTTGCGATGGTCAGCCAAAGCAAATGAATGCAAGGCTAAGAAACTTTTTGTTGTTTTTTTCCTTTTTTTTTTAATTTTTTTTTTTTTCGTGTTTTCGTGACGATTGTGCAGGATGAATGATGGCAAGTTTGTCGAACAGGCAGTGTACGATTTGGTGGAGGAATTCGAGTGGAAAAAGTTGACGATTCTGTACGAAAACGCGGAGAGTCTCGTGCGCACGAACGAGTTGCTCAAAATGTCGAATCCCAAAGGACTTCCGGTAACCATACGCCATCTGGGCAACGGCCCATTTTACAGGTGTTGGAAAAAAAATGAAAAAAAATCGATAAATAATGCCTCGAAATTTTGCATTGTCACGACTAACGAGTAATTTGGTGAATTTTTATTTTTACGATACAGAGATGTGTTGATCGAAGTGAGGGACACGGAAGAAGAAAATATTGTGATCGATTGCTCGTTTGACATCCTCGAGCAAGTTCTCCGAGAGGCACAACAAGTTGGAATATTGTCTCGTCGTCATCGAGTCATCGTAAACAATTTAGTGAGCTCATTTTCCAATCCACGCAATTTATACGATTTTTTATTTATTTTTTTTAACCATTAAGGACTCGAAAAGCTGAAAATCGAAATGAAAAAAAATCAGGATCGCGATCGACGTCGAAATAATGCTAACGAACGATTTTTCTCACATTCAGGATCTCCAGACCATCGACTTGGAACCGTATCAATATTCCGGAGTGAATTTTACGGGTTTTCGTCTTGTTGACGTCGAAAACCGACGAGCTCAAAAAATGTACAGAAAATTTTTGTCACCAATGGGCCTCGAAAGTTTTTCTCGTCTGCGGGTCCAATCGGCACTGATTTTCGATGCTGTGCAATTTTTTTCGAGAGCTTTCAAACGAGCCAATGACGTGAGAGATTACGAGACTCCGCAGCTGGGTTGCAACGCCTCAGGGAATTGGGACTTTGGCACTATTTTGAGCAATTTCATGAGAACGGTAAGTCGGACGATTCCTCGTCAGCCATCATTTCGTTTTTTGTTTATTTCTTTATTCCAATCGCAGACTTTCGATTATATTTTTAGACCGAAATGGACGGTTTGACTGGTCTCGTTAAATTTGACGCAAATGGATTTCGTAGTGACTTTGCCCTTGACATCGTGCAACTGGATCCTCGTAAAGGATTACGAAAAATTGGAACGTTCAACAGCGTCGATGGAATTGATTGGCACTTGGCAGGAAACTCTTCGGTCATTCCTGACGAGGATGACCTCCACAATAATACGTTGAGAATTCTCATTCCCTTGGTAAGCAGCGAGCTTTTCATTTAAGGTATTGCCATCGCGAAACCCCTTTATTTAGGGTTTTTTCAAAAAAATTTTATACAATGTTCTCGGCACCAAACTAACAATTTTCTCCTTATGAAGAAAAATTCTCTGACGTTTAGAATTCGAGTTCGTTTTTAAAAAAAATTTTATTCACGATTTTCGAGAAAAAAACGAGGCTGAGGCCTCCTGACGCGTTTTCGTAAATCTGGCAGGCAATTTTTCTTCATGAGAGAAAACTGTTAGTTTTGGTGGCAAGAACGTTTGTACGAAATTTTGAAAGAAGCCTAAATAAAGTATTTTGCAGCCTAAGTGAATTTTTTAATTATTTTTCTTCAAAAATCAGTGGACAACGTAATGAGAAGCGAAATTTGATGAAATAATTGTTAAAAATATGAAAATACTGCCGGCAGAACTATCCCTACAACATGCTGAAAGAATCGGCGTCGATGAAGACTGGAAACGATCGCTACGAAGGATTCACGATAGACATAATTCTCGAAATGGCCAAAATCTTACGATTCAATTTCACTTTTATTGAGGGCGATATGGATTACGGGAGTCCTGACAAAGATGGAAAATGGAGCGGGTTGCTGGGCTCCATAATAAATGGGGTTTGTGCTCTTGGAATCGTTTCGATGAAAACGAGATGCGACACGATTTATGAAACAATACGTGTGAGCATTGATCCAAAGGACACTAATTGTTGTCATTGATCTGTTCATGTGCAGGAAGCGGATCTCGGTATTGCTGACCTCACGATAACCTCCGAACGAGAAAGTGCAGTGGAATTTACAGTGCCGTTCTTGAATCTTGGTAACTGCCCAATAGTCCGGCGATGAAAAATCCTTTTCGGAGAGAAAAAAGCGATCAGGACACGTAAATTTGTTTACGCGCAAATACACACACGCACACACACACGATACGCCCGTAGATGAGCAAATAGAAATATTTGTATCGATAGAAAAAAATTGCAACGTTTGTGAAAATTTTGTTTGAATTTTCCAGGCATAAGCATACTTTATAGGAAACCTTCGAAAGCAGCACCAAGTCCATTTTCTTTTTTGTTGCCATTCACCCCGAAAGTATGGATTTACACATTGGGTGCATATTTATTCGTGTCTGTATTGATGTGGATCGTGGGGAGAATGTCACCGAGCGAGTGGCAAGTTGTTGCTGACCCTCAACAGCAAGAGCCTCAGGAATTGGAAAACCAATGGATACTGACGAATGCACTTTGGTTCACGATTGGCACCCTCATGCAGCAAGGCTCCGATGTCGTGCCAATGTTTGTCATTTATCCAATTAACTCTTATGTTTCTGCTTTCCTTTCGTTGAAACTTCTCGTTTCCACTCTCTCCTTTGCAGAGGACCAGCGACCAGGGGAGTCACGATTTCATGGGCATTTTTTCGGCTCATCATGGTTGGCACGTACACCGCGAGCTTAGCTTCGTTCTTGGTGGTAGAAACGATCGTCAAGCCAATCAAATCAGCTGAGGATCTTGCTAATTTGAACGGTCGCATTAAATATGGCGCGAAAAAGGGTGGATCGACTTATACGTTCTTCAAGGTACACGTTAGCTTGGGCNTTCCACCATAAACCGCTTGCTACTTTTTTCTATACACTGGAAATAAAATTTCGTTAAAAATCGTCGATATTTTGAAGGCCAACTGAATATTTTTCGATGATTTCTAAATTTTCGTTATTTTGGCAGAATATTTGGTTTCTAATGGAATCGTCAGCAAAATTTACGATTGGAACGACAAAAATTTGCTTCCGAAGAGACTTTATAGAATATTTCTTGCTGCGATGACACAATTTTTGGGATTATTCAAAGAAAACGTTTAGTCGAACGTATCGAACAAAATATCGATCTTTTCCAACAAAATTTTGTTTTCAGTGCAGCGATGAAAAATCCTTTTCGCAGAGGAAAAACGATCAGGACACGTAAATATGTTTACACGCAAATACACACACGATACGCCCGTAGATGAGCGAATGGAAATATTTGTATCGATAGAAAAAAATGGCAACGTTTGTGAAAATTTTGTTTGAATTTTCCAGGCATAAGCATACTTTATAGGAAACCTTCGAAAGCAGCACCAAGTCCATTTTCTTTTTTGTTGCCATTCACCCCGAAAGTATGGATTTACACATTGGGTGCATATTTATTCGTGTCTGTATTGATGTGGATCGTGGGGAGAATGTCACCGAGCGAGTGGCAAGTTGTTGCTGACCCTCAACAGCAAGAGCCTCAGGAATTGGAAAACCAATGGATACTGACGAATGCACTTTGGTTCACGATTGGCACCCTCATGCAGCAAGGCTCCGATGTCGTGCCAATGTTTGTCATTTATCCAATTAACTCTTATGTTTCTGCTTTCCTTTCGTTGAAACTTCTCGTTTCCACTCTCTCCTTTGCAGAGGACCAGCGACCAGGGGAGTCACGATTTCATGGGCATTTTTTCGGCTCATCATGGTTGGCACGTACACCGCGAGCTTAGCTTCGTTCTTGGTGGTAGAAACGATCGTCAAGCCAATCAAATCAGCTGAGGATCTTGCTAATTTGAACGGTCGCATTAAATATGGCGCGAAAAAGGGTGGATCGACTTATACGTTCTTCAAGGTACACCTTAGCTTGGGCCAAGGGCACTCACGAGTTCACTGGAAATAAAATTTTGTTAAAAATGCTCGATATTTTGTTGAACATGGCCAACTAAATATTTTTCGATAATTTCAAAATTTTCGTTATTTTGGCAGAATATTTAGTTTCTAATGGAATTGTCAGCAAAATTTACGATTGGAACGACGAAAATTTGCTTCCGAAGAGACTTTATAGAATATTTCTTGCTGCGATGACACAATTTTTGGGATTATTCAAAGAAAACGTTTAGTCGAACGTATCGAACAAAATATCGATCTTTTCCAACAAAATTTTGTTTTCAGTGTAATTAACTGATATGGACTGAATAGAATTATTTTTCGCGATTAATAAAAATCTGCTTCGTATTCTTTGCAGACATTTTGACAGATTTTCCTCCACCATAAACCGCTTGCTACTTTTTTCTGTACACTGGAAATAAAATTTTGTTAAAAATGCTCGATATTTTGTTGAACACGGCCAACTAAATATTTTTCGATAATTTCAAAATTTTCGTTATTTTGGCAGAATATTTGCTTTCTAATGGAATTGTCAGCAAAATTTACGATTGGAACGACAAAAATTTGCTTCCGAAGAGACTTTATAGAATATTTCTTGCTGCGATGACACAATTTTTGGGATTATTCAAACAAAACGTTTAGTCGAACGTATCGAACAAAATATCGATCTTTTCCAACAAAATTTTCTTTTCAGTGTAATTAACTGATATGGACTGAACAGAATTATTTTTCGCGATTAATAAAAATCTGCTTCGTATTCTTTCCAGACATTTTGACAGATTTTCCTCCACCATAAACCGCTTGCTACTTTTTTCTGTACACTGGAAATAAAATGTTGTTAAAAACGGCTCGATATTTTGTTGAACATGGCCAACTAAATATTTTTCGATAATTTAAAAATTTTCGTTATTTTGGCAGAATATTTGCTTTCTAATGGAATTGTCCACAAAATTTACGATTGGAACGACGAAAATTTGCTTCCCAAGAGACTTTATAGAATATTTCTTGCTGCGATGCCACAATTTTTGGGATTATTCAAAGAAAACGTTTAGTCGAACGTATCGAACAAAATATCGATCTTTTCCAACAAAATTTTGTTTCCAGTGTATGATTAATTTTCATTTCATTTCGACAGACTGCTAATTATTCCACTTACGCTAAAATGTACCAATACATGGAGGACAATGCTGCTGAAGTTCTTACCGAGGACAACGACGAGGGAGCCTGGAGAGTGTGGAACAACGAACAGGATTACGCTTTCCTCATGGAATCCTCGTCGATTCAGTACCTCGAACAAAGAGCGTGTAATTTGACGCAGATTGGTGGACTCCTTGATGCCAAGGGTTACGGTATCGCGATGAGGAAAAGTGTGTGTCGATCTGAATCGTTTTTTCTATTCGTCGATCATCAAATCATCTGGAATGCTTTTTTTTTATTTTCAGGTGCCAAATACAGAGACAAGCTTAATGCAGCCCTGTTGCAACTTCAAGAGGCAGGAGTTATTGCTCGATTGCAAACTAAATGGTGGGAAGAAAAACGTGGAGGAGGTTTATGCAAAGTGAGAGAATTCTTTTGTTCGATACGTTCGACTAAACGTTTTGTTTGAATAATCCCAAAAATTGTGTCCCTGCAGCAAGAAATATTCTATAAAGTCTCTTCGGAAGCAAATTTTAGTCGTTCCACTCGTAAATTTTGCTGCCAATTCCATGAGAAACCAAATATTCTGCCAAAATAACGAAAATTTTGAAATTATCGAAAAATATTTAGTTTACCATGTTCAACAAAATATTGACGATTTTCAACAAAATTTTATCCCCAGTGCATAAATTTATAAATCGCGATAAAAAGATAATAACTCTCCTTGATTATCAAGAGGAGATCGTTAACGAGATGAGCAACGTAAAGAGAGTAATTGACATTTTAGGATCCCAAGCCAACGTCCGCCGCCGAAAAATTATCGATGGAACACTTGGGTGGAGTTTTCACGATTGCAATAATCGGTGTGGCGATGGCAGCCTTTTGGGTGTTTGCTGAATTCATTTGGGAGATTGGACGATCGTCATACAGGAATAACGTGAGTTAATAATTCGAGGAATAAATAAATAAAGCGAAATTAAAAATTGCAATAATTAGTAACAATTTCAAGTGCGGAATTGGATGTCTGACTAGATACGTTTTTTCTACTTAATGCAGTTATCGTTCAGGACTGAATTGATGGAAGAAATGAGGTTCGTAGTAAAATTCCGAGGCAGCGTGAAACGATGCAGAAGACGAGACCGTAAATATTCGGAAAGAAGTGAGAACGAGCGTGGAATGCATCGACTCGCTTTGCAGCCCTCGATCGATGATTGTAATTCGAAATAAATAAATAAATGATTTTTCCCAAAAACTCGTCAACGATTTCGTTGACGAAAAAAAAAAAAAATCGCTGATTCATTTGGTATTTTTCGACTTTTTCATCACGTGGCTTCAAATTGGGCGCGTTAGTGTCGCGCCAGAGCGACCGGAGACGCAGGCGCACGGCTGGGGCGAGAAAAACGGTGGACGTGGGGTAATGAGGGTCAGAAATAAAGTGGAAATTAATGGAATATTCGAGAGGCAATGATCCAGAATAATTAGGGCAATTCATAATGCTCGATAAATGAAATAATAAAAACAGTAACTCACAATTTGGCGGTTTATTCGACGGGGAAATAGATTTTTACAGTTTATTAAGAAAATTGTAATTTATTTTTATTTCCACTTGGAACTTCGCGTAAAATAAAATTAATGCCAGAAATGATGAAGAGTTACCGCAAAACGAAGATGGTGGGGGCAAAGAACTCACCAACTGCAGCACTTCTATAACGACTCGCGTACGAAACGCAGCTTTTACCTCGAGCCTCGATAGCCAAGAGGGACATTAAAAGTTTAATTTTTATTCAAGTACCGAGTTGTTTATATCCTTGATAATAAACAGTTTTTCAAGTGATTCTTTCACTCTCTCTAATCGGATATATTTGATCTAGGTAAGCCAGGCTTTACCCCCATAAACGTTTGACTTTATTCCCAATAATTATTGTTTATTTTGCCTGGATTGATTAATTCAATTGTTCAATCGACGAGTGACATTCGTTGACAAGTCTCTTCGAATCCCTTGCTCCCTTCATCCTGGGAAAAGTAAAAAAAAAAAAAAAAAAAAAAATGTTTAATTAACAAAATTTAACTCAACAATTTCGACGTTTTTTTGCATCAGCTCGCTCGTCAATGCAGATATATATTTGCAATAAATAAATATCTCCATTTATGATGAAAAAGTTTTGGCAAAATTTCAATGAAATTTCGAAATATTCGCTGGATTTACGACGCGTTGGAATATCGAAAAAGCTCGATCGCACCAAGGCTGAATGAGGGAAGGAAAAGTATGTCACTCTCGAAAAGCACGCTCTCGTCGCGACGCATACCGTCTAAATATATCGCAACCATTATGAGCTCCGTCTCCATGTATCCATGTGTGTTTCTTCCACTCCGCACGATGTCAATGAGGATTCACTCAACACAAACAAATCGTTTCGAATGCTCGTCAAAGAGGGATGAAAAGAATGAAGGAAATATTTTGAAAATTGATATTTGAGAGCTTACGCGAATCTCGATGTTTTTGGAAGAGAATCCAATGCAATTATTTCCCTTTGGACAGAAATTCGAGAAACAGAAGATTTTCGTAATTTTCAGAAACCCCAAAAAAACGTGATTTTCGAAAAGTTTTGAAAATTAATAAATAATAAACTGCCTTGAGAATTCATGCGAAATTATTCGTCCCAGAAATTTCAAAAAAAAAAAAAAAAANTTTTAAATGCCATTTTTTGTTCCTGTGCTTTTCCTTCGGTTTTCGAGCTCCAACGATCTGTCGTAATGTTCTGTAAACATGAAACAATTTCTTCTTCACTGCACTCCGCTGCTGAAATATTCTCTGTCGATCAAACATCACGTTCAGGAATCCCAGCAGTTGCAGAGCGAAACTAGTGGCCAGCAGGTTGAATAAATGTTTACATGCACTTTAAGAGCGAAATTTCAGAGTCTCGAATGTTCGTATACGCAACGTCCAACTTTGAATCACTCTCTGGGTTATGATTCTCGTGCTCAATGTGCGAGTAATGAGTTCTGCGAGAGATTTCCTTTCAACGTCAACAAATACGAAGCACGTTTGTAAATAAACATGCACTGAGAATGGAAATTTTGTTAAAAATCGTCGACATTTTGTTGAATACGATAAACTAAATATTTTTTAATAATTTCGAAATTTTTTTTTATTTTGGCAGAATATTTCGTTTCTAACGAAATTGTCAGCGAAATTTACGAGTGGAATGACTGAAATTTGCTTCCGAAGAGACTTTATAAAATATTTCTTGCTGCGATGTCACAATTTTTGGGATTATTCAAACAAAACGTTTGGTCGAACGTATCGAACAAAAAATCCATCTTTTTCAACAAAATTTTCTTTCCAGATCGAGGATCGTTTCGGAAAATGGTGAAAAAAAAAAAATGAAAATTCTCTTGGAGCATAATTTTTATTTTCTGTTTTTTTGTTTTTCAGCCTCAAAATCTTCACGTTTTTGAGAATTTTTGGGATGATGTTAGGATGTTGAGAAAATGTTGCCTCGTTTTTTGTTATCTCGTGATATTTTTGCCACTCGTGCCAGGATTTTCAAAAAGAGTTAAATTAGGTGAGCAGTGAGTGAAATTTGAATCGATTTGCATGATTATTCCAACGATGGCTCATCGAGTGGGAACTTTTGATAGGAAGCCTCTTCGAGGAAGATGATCCACGTCGCCAGGCATTTTTGCTATCGGTCAATGCGGTCAATACGTTGAGGCACACGAACGAGGACTTGGCTAACGTATTTCTCGTTGCAGATTCGAAAACAGTCGTCAGCGATGAGTCCGACGTTTTTGACGTTTCCGAGAGCGGTGAGTCGATCGGATAATCAAAAAGTGCAAACATTTGTTATTTTTGATTGAAAATCAAAGCCAATGACGAATTATCTCGCGCATTCGCAGTTTGTGCTCTTCTCGAAAAAGGCGTCGCTGCAATTTTCGGGCCTTCCGATAAAATCACTGCTGAACACGTGCAGAGCATATGCGAAACAGTGGACATGCCAAACATCGTTGCACGTTGGGACGTTGAACCAGCGAGAATAAAATATTTCAACTTTTACCCCCACACAGATGGACTTTCGACGGTGCGAGAAAAATTATGTTCCGAAATTTTTCACTTTCCCAAAAACGTTTTCAGAATCATGAATAGTTGACGAAAAAAAATGTAAAATTCAAATCAACAGAAAAAAGAGTCCGGAGGCTGCAAATTTCATTGTTTTTTTTTTTTTCGTCCATTTTTCTCACACACTTTGTGAAAAACTTTGGTTTCGTTCGAATCAAGGTTCTGCTGCGATTGGTCACCGAATACGAATGGAAATCATACACAATATTGTACGACAGTACCGAGAGTCTCGTCAGTTCGAATCAGTTACTGAAACGATGGAATCCGAAAGGTTATCCAGTCACGATTCGATATTTGGGCAGTGGTCCAGATTTCAGGTGCGACAAACAAATATTAACGACACCTTGATATTTCAATAAATTGGAAATTTTATTAAGGACGTTGGATCACCACGATACGATCTTGCCAGGCTGAACCATGTCAGGAACATTTCAAATTTCAAAAAGATAACAATTTTATTTTATTTGGTATATTTATTTTTTAATAATTTATGTGACAATACAATTTTTTTTTTTTTAGATTTTTTCACCACGTAGTACTCGAGTAATCGAACAATAAATGTCACGCGTTCAGATATACATTTCGTGCATAAAAAGTTCGATTTAATTCTCAATAATTATTGAATTTTTTAATTTTTTAATTTTTAATTTTTAATTTTTTAATTTTATGATCCAACCTGCTGAACTTTTCTCGTGCGATAATTTGGATGTTAATTTGCTAATCTTGACTATTTGTTTTTCCTTAACTGTTGATTTTGTCGACAGAGAAGTTCTGGGGGAAGTAAAAAAATCGATGGAGGTGAACATCGTGATTGACTGTTCGTTCAAGATCCTGAGTGAGGTTCTCACGCAAGCACAACAAGTTGGAATATTGTCCGATCGTCATCAAGTGATCGTCAGTAATTTGGTAAATGAGTTTTTCAGTCAAGAAAATAATATTTTTTATGGGGAATGGAAATGATGTTAAAGTTTGCAGTTGAATAAACAGATGCAGGAGTGACGATAAAATTAAATAGTAGAAAAAATAAATTTGAGGTCATGAACTTTGTCGCTGTTTCGAAACGTTTGTTAATTTATGCAGGATCTTCATACTCTCGATCTAGAACCGTATCAATATTCCGGAGTGAATTTCACGGGGATTCGTTTGGTCGACATAGAAAATTCCGAGTGTCAAGAGACGTTTAACGATTATTTATCGGAAATGGGATTGGAAAGCCTGTCAGGATTGAGCACGGAAGCTGCACTCACGTACGACAGTGTCCAATTTTTTGCAAGAGCTTTCAAACGCGCCAAGGACTCTCTGGACGGTGACATTAAAAAAATGACATGTGAGAGTCTCGAAACTTGGGAATTTGGCGCGAGCTTGAGCAATTACTTGCGCACGGTGAGTGTGTAAATCGTAAAGAAAAAAAAAAAAAAAAAACTGCGATTTTGATTAATTCGGAATCAATGAAATGATGATTTTTTTTCGCAGACCGAAATGCAAGGATTGACTGGATTGGTCAAGTTTCATACCAACGGATTCAGGAGCGATTTCAAACTCGATATATTCCAATTGAGCTCCGCTGGTCCCAAAACCACTGGCACCTTCAACAGCACGACTGGAATCAATTGGCGGCTCCCAGAAGGTTCGGTGCCCATCGAAGACGATGATGACATGGCCAACAGAACTTTCAGAATCCTCATAGCTCTGGTAATTGAAAAAAAGGCTGCAAATTCCTTTCGTAAGATGAATTTTTATAATGTAAATGATTTTTCCATGTTTTGGGACATTTTGAGAGCAGATTGACATGGAAAAGTGGAAATAAATAAATGTTGACTCGTTTCAGAATCCTCCTTACAACATGCTGAAGGAATCTTCCACATTGAAAGTTGGCAACGACCAATACGAGGGTTTCGCAATAGAGATAATCCAGGAACTGAGTAAATTGTTGCACTTTAATTACACATTTATCGAGACCGATCCTGATTATGGGAGTTTAGGAAAGGATGGAAAGTGGTCTGGAATGTTGGGTGCCATTATTGCGGGTGTGAGTTTTCTCCATTTTTTCAAGATCCCAGTTTTCTTTATTTCGCTCCCAAGCCATTTGAAGATTGGATTATTGTTTTTTTTTTTTTTTTTTTTTTCATTTTTCAGGAAGCAGATTTGGCCATAACTGATTTGACGATCACTGCGGAACGAGAGAGTGCTGTAGACTTTACGATGCCGTTTTTGAATCTGGGTACCCACTCACGCCTTTTTTTCATCAAGCTTCCCATTTGATTCGTGCACTCGAAATAAAATTTTGTTAAAAATGGTCGATATTTTGTGAAACACAGCCAACTAAATATTTTTCGATAATTTCAAAATTTTCGTTATTTTGGCAGAATATTTGCTTTCTAATGGAATCGTCAGCAAAATTTACGATTGGAACGACTAAAATTAGCTTCCGAAGAGACTTTATAGAATATTTGTTGCTGCGATGACACAATTTTTGGGATTATTAAAAAAAAACGTTTAGTCGAACGTATCGAACAAAATATCGATCTTTTCCAACAAAATTTTCTTTTCAGTGTCCTTTCGAGGTGTTTCTCTTTTAAAAAACTGTATTTTTCCCCAGGCATAAGTATTCTCTACAAAAAACCGAAGAAAGCTGCACCGAATTTGTTCTCCTTCCTCTCGCCATTCTCCAACCAAGTTTGGCTTTATTTGACAGTCTCTTATCTGTTTTGTTCGCTGTTGCTCTTCCTGATTGGGAGGATGTGTCCATCCGAATGGGACAATCCTTATCCTTGTATCGAGGAGCCAGAGCAACTGGAGAACCAGTTTACCTTGAAGAATTCTTATTGGTTCACGATCGGTGCGATAATGCAGCAGGGATCGGAGATTGCACCAATGTGAGTGATGGAGCAAAATCGCATCGATTCCCTTGGATCCTTTTAGAAATTTAAATGACAATACGAATTTTCTCGTGGATGTTACAAAAGTGGAATGTCGACAAGGATCTTCGCTGCTTCCTGGTGGTTCTTTTGCCTCATTATCGTGTCGTCGTACACGGCGAATCTCGCGGCGTTTCTCGTGGTCGAAACACCAGCCAAGACGATCAAGTCAGCTGAGGATCTGGCAGAGTTGGATGGCGAGATTCAATACGGGGCTAAGAAAGGTGGCTCGACCTATAACTTCTTCAAGGTCACTCCCAGTCCAACTTTTCCTCCAGAGAATCGAAGCAAATTATTTTTTTTTAACAAGCAAATTATTAAAAATGATTTTCTAATGATTCTTAGGGTTCCAGTTACTCGACTTATGCGAAAATGTTCAAATACATGGAGGACCATGGTGACGAGGTTCTTCCTGACAGCAATGACGCTGGTAAAAATTGGGTCCTCGATCCAAACAAAAAATACGCCTTTCTCATGGAATCTTCATCGATCCAGTACATCGAGCAGAGAGAATGTGACTTGACGCAAGTCGGTGGACTCTTGGATGCCAAAGGTTATGGAATCGCCATGCGAAAAAGTTTGTAATTCTTCCAAAAATCGTCTCAGACGTCTCGATCGATTGAAACGTTGTTCAACTATTTTTCTCTACGTATTCAGATTACAAGTACAGAAACAAATTCAATACCGCAACGCTGCATCTTCAGGAGACCGGAACACTCACGCAATTGCAAAAAAAGTGGTGGGAAGAAAAACGTGGAGGTGGTAAATGCAAGGTGAGAAATTCATTCTCTTTTTTTTGTTTTTTTTTTGTGAATATTGTTGCTTTCATGGTAAAAAGTGATATTCTATGGGGGGAGGCCAAAATTTCCCATAAACTCCCATAAATTTCCCATAAAAAACAAAAAAAATGAAAAATATTCGAGAATCTCGAATATTTTTTATAAACTTTTTACTTTTTAGCAAAAGTGACTGTTGTAAATATTTTCTTTGACGGAAACAAAATTTTCTGGCGTTTAGAATTTGAGATATTTAATTTTCAATAAATCAATGTTCATTCAAATCAATCAATTTTCAATATTTTTTATAAACTTTGTACTTTTTAGCAAAAGTGACTGTTGTGAATATTTTCTTTGACAGAAACAAAATTTTCTGGCGTTTAGAATTTGAGATATTTAATTTTCAATTTTATTATTTTTCTTCAAGATTTATTTTGATTTATCGTTTAGATGAGAAAAATACAAAATTGGAAGTTTGAAACGTCAGAAAAATTTCTTCATAAGAGAAAACTGTTGGTTTTGTTGCCAAGAACGTTTTATACAAAATTTTGAAAGAATCCTAAATAAAGTTGTTTCGTGATAGTGAGCTTATCAAAAGTTACCATCGCTGAAGAATAATTACTGTCAATTTGTGAAGAAAAATTTTGACACTAATTTAGGAGGAGGGTGGATCAGCTGCGGCTTCGGAATTGACTCTGGACCACGTGGGCGGTGTGTTCTTGGTTTTAGGAATCGGCATCGCTCTCTCGGTGCCATTTTCATTTTGGGAATTGATCTTCGAAATCGGTCTCATCGCTTACAAGGAAAAAGTCAGTTCCGCACATAGTTTTGACTCGATTTTACGATTTTTTTTGTATCGTTTTAATTTTTCAAGACAAACCTCTTTTTCTTGCCGACGCAGTTGTCATTCAAAAAAGAATTCCTCGACGAAATGAAGTTCGTACTGAAGTGCAAAGGGAGCGTCAAACCAGCGAGACAGAGAAAATCATCGTCGCATGGAACTGAAGCTAGTACCGAAGGGAGCACGCCACCTTATGGCCCAGTACCAACAGTGATAACGACTGCAGCGAAAGACGAATAAATTTCCCATCATTTTCGGCCATGAAACGTAAAAATTCGATAGCTACGAAAGTGTCGACAGTATTTAGAAAAATAACGTGAGAAAATCGTCATTGCACTCGATGTTAAAATCATTTTTTCCCATGATTTTGAATCTAGATCATTGCGGTTGGAAAATTGAGTGCGTATTGTTCTGTCTTTGGAAAAACTGTCTGACGAGTAAGCGGACAATTGTTGAACGCGATATTTTGAATAAATGGTTAATTAATTATGATAATTAGCAACCTTCGTCTATTGATTATCATCCTGGATTATGATTCTTGGAGAAACGAGCGAAAAATTGGCTGGACATGGGCAGGACATTGAAAAATAGCGAGTAAGTGGGGTAATGAGGGTCAGTTAAGAATAATTTTTGATTCAGTGGGGTAATGAGGGTCACACGTATCGATAAATTCCAAGTTGTCAATTACAATGAATTCGCTCTCGTCGAAATAGTCGAGAGTCTATTTTTTTGATGGTTTTGGTGGAATAAATATCGAAGGGGAAAATATTCGGGAAAGGCGACTTATCGGGAGAGAAAAATGAGGCTCTCTCACGTTTGGATTTTTTGGTCGTCACGTGTAGCGAAATATAGAACACGTTCGAACGGGAATGAAAAATAAAAATAAGAAAACGTAATGCGAAGCGTTGACGAGAATGAAAAAAGGTGGCAGTGGTGGGGCAAAGAATAACTCCGGAACGTCGAGACGTGCACTTCTAAAACGTCGCGCACACGACACGCTCCCCGTTCCAAAAACCATCGAACGGCTGTCGTTTCTCTTTCTAAGTTTAACGAGTGAAATTTTTCGAATATCGATTGTCGCTGGATCGTCGGTTGAGTTGTGACGTTTCAGGATATTTTTATCTTTTCGCTGCTTGCAAGTAAGACTAAATCCAACATTATTGTTTTTTTGACTCTGAGATGTTACGGTTTTTCAAGAGGATCTGGAAAACTGAGTTTTCATCGTCCTTTTGCATGTGAACCTTTTAATCAGCCAATTGGAACGTTCGATCAACGCCATTAATCGTTTCCCTCGAAAAACAAATCGACAAGCATTTTGCAACGATAGTGAAAAAGATTTTCACCAAAATCCAGTGACCAAACGAGGATATTGCTTGAAAAAGAAAAAAAAAACATTAAACAAATGGAACGTCACATCGAAAAGCGCGTTAAAGCTGCCACGCTTCGCGATCTAAATATATCCACATCTTTATGTGCTTCCAGTGTTTAAACTCTTCCATGCTGTCATCCCAAGAGCGAAAGAAACAGAGACTTCCAAGTGTGCTGTTTTGACCAACCAGTTCCGTCGTTAAGACAAAAAAGAATTATTACATAAACGAAATTCGAACTAACGCGCGTTGTTCCCTCGTTTTCCTGTTCTTCGTGAACGAAGGAATGTTCAGTTTATGTCAAAATTTCGGAAATGGATTTACTGAACGAAACGTTCGTCAACTTTGAAAAAGTTTCGTCAAACTCGCAAATGCTCAATAATCACTCGGGCAATCAGAGATTTTCACCTTTTCGAACTTTTACTGATATCCACGCGAGAAAAGCTCATTTTTTCGCCAGTGCGTCTCGTGCAAACTGTGCATGACAACTGAACGACTGATACGAGATGTTTGTTCAGGAACTGTAAACGGAACAGCATGTTACAGTGGTGGGGACGTTTTTGAACGAGTTTGGGGCAATGGGGGTCACTTAAGAAAAATTCGCTGCAAATCGGGCCTAATTATCGATTTTCCAAATGCGTTCGATTCCTCATTATCAAGATTTCTGTATTCCAAATTTCCAGTCGATGCAACAAACGATGCGGAAAAAATATTTCTTCACTCTCTGTTGGGCTGTCACATCGTTGTCGTCCGTTTTAGCATTTTCCAAGACTGTGAAATTGGGTAAGAAGTTTTAAAGCTACGATTCCGTACAAATGCATTCACTAGAATTTTTCATTTCCATGCAAAAACGTTGTTTTTAATTTGAAACTTAAAAATTAATCAGTTTTTTTAATTAAAAAATAAATAAATAAATTTTTTTATAATTTTTTTTTTTTTAACACAAACTGTCTTTCAGGAGGATTGTTCGAATATGACGATCCGTGTTACGACGCGTTCAAAGCAGCCATGCATGCTGTAAATGAGTTAAAACACAACGACACTCAATTTGCGAACAGTTATTTCCGCGCAGAGTTGTTCAGCATCGACGATGATCTGTACAACACCGAACGATCGGGTGAGAAAGCCAAACGAAAGGAAACTCGTCAATTCATTAAAAAAAAAAAAAAACGAGTNGCTCTGGAAAAAAAAAAAAGAAAAATTCAATTTGTTGCAATTTTTTTGTTGTGCATACGAACGCTAAATCCACAACCGATTAACGTTTCAGTGTGCAGCCTTTTTAGAAGCAAAGTAGCTGCAGTTTTCGGTCCCACTGAAAAAGCACTCGCAGCTCATGTGCAAAGCATGTGCGAAAGAGTTGACATTCCGAACATCGTTGCACGCCCGGACAGCGATCCGATCACTATCAGGGCTTTTAATTTTTATCCTCACGCCGAGATACTCTCGAAGGTAATTCTTCGCGTCACGATATTTAAATGAAAAGATTTTGTGGTCAATTTCGTTGGAAATGATTTTTCAGAGACAAACAACGATTAGAAAAAATCATAATTTTTTTTTGACCAGTGCATTTTTAGGGAAACCTCGAGAGGAAAAAATCCCGAGGATTGGCAATGTCATTGTCGCAATAAAAATTGTGCATCTGGTTGCAGTTGTTCCTGAGCATCGTAACGGACTATCAATGGAAAGCTTTCACAATATTGTACGAGAATTCGGAGAGTCTCGTGAGTATGAGCGATTTGTTGAAGAAATGGGGTCCAAAAGGTCATACAGTGACGATTCGTCACCTGGGCAGTGGGAGCGACTTCCGGTTAGTAAGAAAAATAAAAAAAAAATAAACCACTCGTTCGTCTCGTGCTTCCTGATTATTTGCCAACTTTTTCTTTCATTTTCTACAGCGAAGTTTTGCTGGACGTACGAAAATCGAAAGTGGAAAATATTGTGATCGATTGTTCGTACGAAATTCTCGAAACTGTTCTTCGGCAGAGTCAACAAGTTGGTTTAATGTCCGACGGTTACAAAATCATCGTTACGAATTTAGTGAGTAATGAAAAAATGATTTTCCAATAACAGAATTTTGCTTGATTGTCGGATTAATTAATTTTTTAAATAATTAATTAATCAACAGGATTTTCATACGATCGACTTGGAACCGTATCAATACTCCGGAGTGAATTTGACAGGAATTCGGATCATCGACCTCGAATACACAGCCCCGGGGACAGTTTTTTACGACTTTATGGACCGCATTGGAATCAACGAGATTGGAAAATTGCGAGTTCAATCTGCTCTGATGTACGACGCTGTACTTTTTTTCTCAAAAGCCATGAAACGTTCCCTTTTCATCAGAAACGACGATGTCAAGGCTTTGGACTGCAAAGGCTCGAATTATTGGGATTTTGGCACTGTCTTGAGCAACTACATTCGCACCGTGAGTTGCAGCAGGAAAAATAAATACTAATGACGAAAAATACGAATCAAAAATTTGCCATTAATCAATTTTTATCATTTTTTTCTTGCCTCTTGTATTTTTTGCTTTTTTTCTTCAGACTGAAATGAGAGGAGTGACCGGTGTAATCAAGCTCAACAGCTACGGATATCGCGAAGATTTCGAACTGGATATCGTCAATTTGCAACGTGACGGATTGAAAAAAATTGGAATTTTTAACAGCACGCAACAGTTCACGATTGATTGGGAACCGAACGATAAGTTGAGAGCTCTTGCTGAGAAGGGTGATTTGTACAACAAGACTTTTAGGGTTCTCATCGCATTGGTACGTTGATTGAAAATTTACGAATCGAATAGAAAAAAATCGATCGAAACATTTGCTTTTGAAATTTCTTCCATTTTGCTCAACTTTTTCAAGGTCAAACCGTACAACATGCTGAAAAAATCTATAATTACAAAAAGTGGTAACGATCGTTACGAAGGTTTCGCTATCGACATCATTCACGAGATTAGCAAACTTTTACATTTCAATTATACGTTCATCGAAGCTGACGCTGATTATGGAAAATTGATTGACAATGCCACCAACAAATGGTCCGGAATGGTTGGTAAACTCATGGAAGGGGTGAGTTGGAAATAAACATTTTTTGTGCTTCCTCATAGAGGAAGCTATGAGACGTCGAAATATTCTTTCCCAGTTTTCAATGTCAATGTGCGCAGAATTTCCCAAAACATCGAAAAATCATATCTAGACAAAATGTCCGAATGTCTGTGTGTCTGGAACTCCAAAATTCAAACGTTCATAACTCGAGAACGGTTTGAGCTACAGGGCTCCCGTTTCGCACAGATTTTCGTCTATACAAGCTCTTCGATCTCTGAGAATTTTTTTTGAATTGCTAGAAAAATACGAATTTTATGGAATTTTGAAATTTTCAAAAAAAGGCTGTCGACGCTCTAGCTTTTGCAAATTTTCAGATTTATTACTAATTATTTTTTTATAGATAGAGTATCATAATAGGAAGGTTGGTATCGAATTTAGAAAATATCGGTTGAACGGTTTGAATTTTATGATTTTTCAAATTTTACGAAAATCTGGATTTTTCGAAAAATCGTCCAACTGCTTCAATTTTCACAAATTCTCTGAGATATTGTGTACAAGTCCGTNCAAACGTTCATAACTCGAGAACGGTTTGAGCTACAGGGCTCCCGTTCTGCACAGATTTTAATCTGTACAGGCTCTTCATTCTCTGAGAATTTTTTTTGAATTGCTAGAAAAATACGAATTTTACGGAATTTTGAAATTTTCAAAAAAAGCTGTCGACGCTCTAGCTTTTGCAAATTTTAAGATTTATTACTAATTATTTTTTTATAGATAGAGTATCATAATAGGAAGGTTGGTATTGAATTTGGAAAATATCGGTTGAACAGTTTGAATTTTATGATTTTTCAAATTTTACGAAAATCTGGATTTTTCGAAAAATCGTCCAACTGCTTCAATTTTCACAAATTCTCTGAGATATTGTGTACAAGTCCGTACTTCCTCTTTACTTTCGAAAAAAATTGTCGAATTGTTTTTTTTTTTTTTTTTTTACATCGTGACTAATTTTCGAGTCCACAAGATTTTCATTTCCGCTCAAGCGATGCTGCTACCAACGGTAACTTTGCAAAATACTAAACATCGCGAGTTTCGCGCGCGTCGATAAGCAAGGCTCCTGCTCGGAGTGACTCGATGGTTAATTCTCCGAGGATAACGATACCGACTGACCTTCAAAAACGTTATCACAATTTATTAAAAAAACTAAAATCCTCAAATTTCCAAAATATTTCGAAAAAACTGCGAGTCTGAATTTTTTGATAAAAAAAAATATTGACGATTTTACAGGAAGCTGACCTTGCCATAACGGATTTCACGATCACAGCGGAGCGTGAGAGAGTCGTCGATTTTTCGATGCCTTTCATGAATCTAGGTGGAAAAATTACGATTTATAATTTTTTTTTTTTTTTTTCAAATTGAAATCGAAAGCGAAAAGAAAAATATTGAGATTACACGAAAAAATTAATTCCACAGGCATCAGCATACTTTACAGAAAACCAACGAAAGCAGCACCGAGTCTTTATGCATTTCTTTCGCCCTTTTCGTACGGCGTGTGGATCTACCTAATGGGCGCGTATATATTTTGCTCATTTTTGCTTTTCTTCATCGGGCGTATGAGCCCGAAAGAATGGACGAATCCTTATCCGTGTATCGAGGAGCCCGAGACGCTGCACAACCAATTTACCCTCAAAAACTCTTTATGGTTCATGATCGGTGCACTGATGCAGCAGGGTTCGGAAATCGCGCCAATGTGAGTGCCTGATTGCCG
>JBAJMU010000004.1:14366636-14398140 GCA_037952995.1 Hyposoter didymator | reverse complement strand
AAAAAAAAAAAAATTCAATTTTTTTATCGAAATTTCGACTCGTAATTTTTTTTCTCATTCCTTTTTTTTTCGTTTACACGCCGGAAAACACAGAGGCATTTCAACGAGAATCTTGGCATCGGCATGGTGGTTTTTTACTCTTTTAATAATTTCTTCATACACGGCCAACCTGGCGGCGTTTCTCGTCGTCGAGACGAACGTCAAGTTGATCAAGTCAGCCGAGGATCTGGCCAATTTGAACGGCGCGATTAAATATGGCGCTAAAAAAAATGGAGCCACTTTCGATTTTTTCAAGGTAAGTTTTCGCAGCGGAAATTGTACAGAAAAAAAAATGCGATTTAATTTCGGAATTTTGGGAATTAAGGGCTTAGGCACCTCGAGAAATGAGATGGAAAAAAAAAATTCACTTGCAAAGAAATTAATTAGCAAAGAAAAATAATTGTTGTGCAAGATTTTTGAAATTTTTTATTTCTGCGGATGTACGTAAGCCCTTAACGACATCTGGTGTGATGAACTTAACACGCAAAAACTATGGTGACAGATTCACAAACTAATACACGTTTCGTGACGTTTGTAATAATTTTTTTTTTGTTTTTCGTAAATCGTTAGTAAAAATTAATTAATTCATGGAATTAATGAATCTGAGCGTAAAAATAGTCTTGACGAACCTTTTTATCGCAATTGTGCAAATATTAAAAATGGTAAATTGTAATAATGTAAATAATAAAACTCTGAATGAAAATTTGGTGAAAAGTAATAAACTGTGCGTGAAAGTTTTCGCTCTGGCTGGCCCCAAACTGTTGCAGATATCCATCCGTTTCTAACGAACCATCCACGCTTTCGATGTTTTAATATTTTAATTGATACTTTGAAAGAACAATGCGGAATCTCAGGTAAACAGTTACTCGACTTATGAGAAAATGTACAAATACATGGTGGAAAACGAAGACGTTATGACCGAAACGAATGAGCAGGGTCTCCACAAAGTCCTCGACATTAAACAGGATTATGCCTTTTTGATGGAATCCACATCGATCGATTATATCATACAGAGAGAATGCAATTTGACGAGAATCGGCGACTTACTGGATGGCAAAGGTTACGGCATCGCCATGCCCAAAAGTTGGTAACGTTTGTACAAAAATATTGTCAATTTTTTATTTTTAACTCATTAAGAGGCAGCCAAAAAAATTCAAACTTTCTATTAATTGATTAAAATTGCTCTTCGTCTTTCAATTTCCGCCTAATTTTGTTTTTTATTTTTATTTTTAATTTTTAAGAAATTTAAAAAAATCAAAATTTCTTTAAATTGAATTTAAAAAATCAAATTTCGTAATGAATAATTTATGGAAATCGAATAATTAGCGTTGAGAATCAGGGAAGACGGTAATTCAATTTTTTTTATTTCTCTCCGCGTGAGAGAAAGTTTTTGGCGTTGAGATTTCGAAAAAATAGAAAAAAAAAAATTTTTAGATGCTGACTACAGGGGAGAATTCAATGACGCAGTTTTGCGACTGCAAGAGAACGGAGTGTTGACGCAATTGAAGCAAAAATGGTGGGAACAAAAAAATGGTGGGGGAGCTTGTAACGTAAGGATGAAAATTTTCTTTTCCTAAGAATAGAAATACCTCGAGCTGATTAGATGATTGCTGAATGACTTGTTAACGAATTGTCAGGGTGATCAATCGACGGTTGCGTCAAAGTTGACTCTGGACCACGTGGGTGGGGTATTCGTGGTGCTTGGGATCGGCGTGGCATTTTCCATGGTTTTTGCATTCTGGGAATTTTTGTGGTACATTTGTTGCACCGCTTACAAGGAACGCGTGAGTATGAAAAAGCGCCTCGACTCTCGAGACACGATCCACCTTCTTTTTTCTCTAAACCAACGATTTTTTTGCAGTTGCCATTCAAGCAAGTTCTCTTCGAGGAGACAAAGTCGATAGTGAAGGCAAAATCGAGCGTCAAGCCAGCGCGACGAAGGAGGAAACAATCGTCAGGAATAATGGATTCGAGCACAAGGGGCAGCACGCCAGCTTTTGGTTTTGGTCCAACGATCGTAACGACAGCGTCCGACGACGAATGATTTTCGATCAACCATTTTCTTTTTTTTTCTCGATTCCAGACTTTACGAAGGGAGAAAAAAAAATCTTGGGGACAATTAAGCGACGAAAATATTGGCAGCAATTAATTTTTTCGATGAATAAACATTTCTGTACCAAAAAAAAAAAACATTAAGGGGCTTCCTCGTCGTTGTGTTTTTATTTTTTCCTTCCGAAGGCTCCTCCAGGTTACTCGGCTGGTCTTAATCGACTCGGTGGTGTGGGTGACATCCGATGAAAAGGACGTGGCGGCTTTTGTAGTCGCGGAGCGAGTCATCGCTGCAGAAAAAAAAAAAAAANAAAAAAAAAAAAATTGTAAGAAAAAAAAAAGAGAATGGCAAAGAGCATCAGCGGAAAAGTCAAACGTATGGTTTGCTCTCTAGAGAGAGATCCACAAAGAAAGCCTGCGCTGACGTAGTCGTAAAACAATATTAAAAGCCCATTAAACGGCACGATATGACGTTTAACTTTGCCCTCGCTCGCGCCAATTATTCTCATCCTTTGGTGCTTTTGCATACACCGCGCGCTCGCACAAGCTCCAACTATTCTTTCAGAAAATTGTAAATTTTCAAAATTCTCCACGAAAAATCACCCGAAATCGTTTTTTTTTCCTGCTCGCATTGTTACGAATAATCGAAGCTCGAATACGAACGATGCGACACTCGTCGAACGTGCAGCGAACCAAGAAAAAAAAAAGGTTCCCCGACCTTGGAGCGGTTTCACTAAAAAAACACATTTTCTCACGTTCCCATAAAATTATTCAAAGTCAATGTGACTCGTGCACACTTTGCAGATCCCCGAGCCTGCGCCCAAAGCTTTTTTTTTGTCTTCAGAAAAGCATTTTTTACGATAAGTAAAATTTTGAACAAAATAACGATTCGTGCTTTATGGAACGATCAGTCGCCTCTCGAGTCTCGAAAAGATCGGTCCTCAGGGAAAGGATTTTATTTCCGCAATGAAAATCAGTAAGTAGCGAGAAAACTCGTTGGAATTATGAGAAAAAATGATAGTAATTCGCCACCGTGTTTAATTGAAATTTGGAATTTGATTTTGTCCTTTTCTCAGTTTTGTCCGTCACGATTGTGACATTTTTTGTGTCAATAATCAACGTCGCGGCTTGGAACTCGGTGCAATTTTGTGACGATACATTCGCGGTCGTCGGCACAGTCGGCAAAGTTGCTCAGCTGCAGAGAATGTTCTCTCTGAACTTGTACAAGGTACGAGAAAATATTTTCATCATTTCGAATTAATTTTTAAAATGAAAATCTTACTCACACAATATTTAGGATTTTAACAAAATTCTTTAGTCAAGTATTTAGTGAGCCTGAACGTTTTGTTTGAATAATCCCAAAAATTGTGTAATCGCAGCAATAAATATTCTATAAAGTCTCTTCGGAAGCAAATTTTAGTCGTTCCAATCGTAAATTTTGCTGAAAATTCCATTAGAAAGCAAATATTCTGCCAAAATAAAGAAAATTTTGAAATTATCGAAAAATATTTAGTTGGCCCTGTTCAACAAAATATCGAGCATTTTCAACAAAATTTTATTTTCAGTGTGAACTGTATATTTTCCACAGCTATTTATGAAACAGTCGAATGACACAGAACCCTACGTGACGTGTCCTCTCGCGACTTGGCTCGGTATTTCAAAAATATATTTCGGATCAAGAGGTTTGACGAAGGAACAGCTGCAGTTTGCCCTTGATTTACCATTTGGTTGCCTGGAGGCTCAACTCGGATACCAAGCGATCGCGCACCAAATGCAAGTGAGTCACTTGGCCCTTGATCGTCACAAGGGGTTCATTTTACCCCTGCGGCGCTTTCAACGAGAAACTGGCACCTGTGACACCCTCATTTTCTATAATTCTCATAATATTCCAAAATGAGAATAATTCTCATTTTGGAACGGTCGCTGATTCAACCAGCAGTGCCACCTGAAAGCGTGCTATTCCAGATTTATGAAACGATTTTTTTTTCTTTTAATTGAAAATTACGATTTCCGCATCATTTTTTGTAAAAAAAATTTTTTTCGACATTTTTTAAATATTAAAAACAGCACGAATTTAATACGACCATTATGCTCGTTACTCAAGAGTTGAAAATACATTGTAGTATTCTTTTTGTATTTTGTATTTTTATTTTATTTTATTTTTTTACGATTTTTCAACTATTTATCGCCTTGCAAAGTATACTTTTTGGAACGGTCGTTAATTTAAGCAGTGCCACCTGAAAGCATGCTCTCTCAGACTTGAGAAACAATTTTTTCATTTTTATAGAAAATTTCAATTTCTGCAAGATTTTTTGTAAAAAAAAAAAAAAAAGTCATTTTTGGAGAATTTTTTTTTTCGACATTTTTTTGATATTAAAAATTGCACGAATTAGATACAATCATCATGATCGTTACCCAATTATTATTACGTCACAATCTGAAGGTATTAAGGGTTAAAATAGTGGGAACGACATTTGTTGGAATTAGGAGAAGAAAAAAAAAGAATGAATGTCGAAAATGATTGAATTTACGATTGATTGCAGATGCTGAACGCAGAAGTATCGAGCCTGCGTTTGGTGAACGACATTTATTACAGTTCGGAGCTCAACCTGCGATATAATTTTTTGAAATTGATGGACACAAGTTTCTCTGCGAGAGTGTTGCCTTTTGATTTCCAGGGGGTACACGCTGGTGAAATATTTAGGAAAAAAGTTTCAGCGACTCTCGGCCATCAACTGGATGGTAAGAATCCCTTGAGAAAATCGTAACCTCTTTGAATTGTGTCAAGCATCGAATAGAATCTTGCAAAAAATTCTTGTCTCAATTTTCTGTGACGAAAAAAATAAAAAAAAATAAGAAAAATAAAAATTCACAGTGGCAGCTCAAATAAACGAAACTGATTCGATCGTGATCGTCGATACGGGTGCGTTCTTAATGGAATGGATGGCCACCGATGACAACTGTTTGTACGGATCGAATGGCTTTTTTTATCACTCGAAAGGTCACGATATGCACGAGTTCGTAAGCAAAGTAACTGATTCGATTTACGGTAAGATCGAAGTAAAGGGAGTCCCGGTGGAGTATGTGGCAATTCCTCTGGAGGTAAATGATTTTTTCCAATCGATAAAAAAAAAATCAAAAAAAAAAAATCAAAAAAAGTTGCGAGCAACTTGAATTGACGATTGGTCGTTTCCTTTCGAAAGGACACCAGCGAAATTGGTTACCTGCTGGTCATGCTTCCGGACGAAACAGATGATTTTTCTGAAGTCGAAAACAAAATTGATGAAAATATAATTCAAGTTATGTTGGCGGAAGGTATCGAGGTCAAAGTGCACGTAACCTTGCCCGTCTTCAATATTTCGACGTCCATTGATCTGACAGAGAATCTCAAGCAGGTCAGTAAATTGATTTTTTTCTTGAGAGGGATGGAATGATGAGAAGAAAAAATTAAGGTAAATATTCGGAAGAGGGGCTCCTGCTATAATCGAGGTGCATACAATCAAGAGCTCCACGGGGGAAAAAAAAAATTTCCATCATTTTTCGGAATAATGGAAAATTTTTTTTTTTTTTNTTTTTTTTTTTTTTTTGGGTAAATAAGATCGTGCGCCACCTTAATATTGCTTTCTCTCACGTTTTTTATGCATAAAAGAAAAAAAAAAACATTTTTTACCCCGATTTCAGCAGGAGCCCAGCTTCCGAATAATTACCAAAAAAATTTCCACCATTTTTCGGAATAATTCTTCCGAATAATTACCAATTATTATTAACGTTCCATATCGACAGATGGCATTCGACGCAGTCTTTGACGAAACCGCTGAATTGACTGGGATCGCGAAAAATCAAATATTACGCGTCAACAGAGTCTTGCATAACGCACGTGTCCAGTTATCAAAAAGATGTGGTAAGTTTGTTGACCAAGAGTTTCAAAAATGTCAATGCTATTAGCGAAAACGTGGAGTTTTTGAAAATATGGTTGAGGAAAAATTTTGGGTGTGCTTCCTTCTCAGGATTCACCGAGTGTCCAAGGGAAGATATGATACACTTCAATGGGGACCATGCCTTCATCTTTGCAATTGTATCTTCGAGCCACCAGCCCGTTATTCTTTTGATGGGACGTTACACCGGAGGAGCAGCTCCTTAAAAGGGAGAGATTTATTGATTCATCATTTATTTATGCCTTGAAAAAAAATTCCTTGAGGCAACTGGAGAAACTTACATTACAATTAATTAAAGAATTTTTGTTGGAAAAGATCGATATTTTGTTCGATACGTTCGACTAAACGTTTTGTTTGGATAATCCCAAAAATTGTGTAATCGCAGCAATAAATATTCTATAAAGTCTCTTCGGAAGCAAAATTTTGTCGTTCCAATCGTAAATTTTGCTGACAATTCCATTAGAAAGCAAATATCCTGCCAAAATAACGAAAATTTTGAAATTATCGAAAAATATTTAGTTGGCCGTGTTCAACAAAATATCGAGCATTTTTAACAAAATTTTATTTTCAGTGTAAAGTTCAGAGAATAAAAATAGAAAATAGGATTCGTCGTGATCACTGTCACCCTCCGATATGAAAAGATAATGAATGGCCTGGACCTGAACGAATTATTCAATTTTTGATGAGGGAACAGTTTTATGTTGATAAAATAAAAAAGCCAGTGACACAATTTGGATTATGCAGCTGGAGCAATAAATTTGTTGATGACTATAAATGGTCCGAAATGTTGAGTTGAATTATGGAGCGAGTGCAAGTTTGTAGGAATAGAAATATTTGAATACGATCTTGGAGCCCAGCAGGAATCGTCGCAAGGTGACAGGAAAATGGACGTTGGTTGGATCGTGGGGAAAAAAGCTACGAAGCGACTGGGAGATCGGCAAGTGCACAGCTCCCCGAGTAACATGCAAAAGAGCTATAGACGGTTCGGCTGCTGGCGATAGCAATCCGTTACGTCCAAACTGTCCTTGTACCCTGTCGAAGGTGCGAGAGCATTGGACAGTCGCACGAGACGATATACAGGGAGTACGAAAAATCGCTGTCAAGTTACGTTGGGCAAGTGGATGACGCGATTCCGAGAAGAAAAGTCCTGAGCCATTTTTTTCTACGAGCTAGCGTTGCCGAGATATTCATTGTTTAGCATGCGCCAATCCGGTGCGTTAGAACGGGACGGAGGAGAAGGGGAATCGAGCTCCGCCCTCCGAGCCACGGGTCATTGGCTGATCACTAATCTGATGATATCTGCTCAACCGTGCACCGGAGAACAAAATGGCTGAGGACTTTTCTTATCAGAATTTCGCGACCTATTCATTGTGTAAGTTTTAAGGGAGGACTCCGGGCTACCCTGTAAATACTTTCCGCTAGACAGCGTCATCTCAGCGATTCTAGGTCTCGTTGAAAAGTCCTCAGCTAGTCTCGATTCGTTCCCAGGAAACAAATACAAAAAAAAATCTAAGACGAAAACACTTGGAAGTTGGCATTCGTAACAGTAGCAGCGTAGGATCGTATAAAATAAAAGATCGTATGGAATAAACGACGTCGACATGGAAGACGTATGAAAAATGCTCAATAAGAGCATTATTCAGATAAACTGAATCGTCTTGAAATAATTTTAAACCAAAGACCTTGGTATGGTAATCGCTATTCTCTTTTCAGGGTATAATGCGCCCTGCTATGTTTGGAATTTAAAGCAAGAACCACCGGCACCTTGTTCAGCTATATCTCCTTAAGCTGCGACCGTACAAGCGTCTTCTGGTTGCTCACCATTTTGTACACACGAAGAATAGCGTATGAGCAATCATGAGAAATTTACCCTATTGATTCGAATAATTATGGTAGTTCGGGCACACATTATGGTACTCAATCGTAAGAAAATACAAGTTGTTCCATTAAGTATAGTAATCGCTCGCAAATTCCCATATCTTCGTTCCATATCCTCATGGTAATATTTTCTATCTACGTTTTACGATAAGATAGCACGTTCTATTATTTGTTCGGTAACGTTGACCACTTTGAATACCTTTTTCCACGGAGATCCAGATTGTATACAGGGTGTCGTGGACATGGTCGTCGAAATGGACAGGGTAAGCAGATCGTGAGAAGTTGAAGAGAAAAGTCCTTTGCCATTTTTCTCTAAAGTGCTTGGTTGCCTTGATATTGACTCTCGAGCGCGCCAGCCAATTGAAAACGGTCCCCCTCCACTGCGATGGGCGGGGCGTCCGGCTTCACGGCTTCGCATTGGCTGGAGCTCAATTCTACGATATCTCAGGACCAAAGGGTCTCAGAGAAAAATAGTCAAGGACTTTTCTCTTCGTAAATTCATGATCTTTGCGATACCGGTTAATTAAGGTGATTGCACGCGAAATTTATTCCGCACAGCAATGGAAAAATGCCCAATGGACGAGGTTGACATTCTTTCACATGTACATCGATACCTATTACGTGTATGTTCACAAAGTGTGTGCCTTTTAGTCAGAGCAAGATCGCGTGCTCTTAGGTGCTCCATGCCCGCCGGATAAATCGAGTGTATAAACGCGTATACGATCTACAAATTCTGATGCGTGCACGATGTCATGAATCTTTCAAAACGTCCGTATTATGGGCTGTATATATCTGTACTATATAAAAAAAAAAAAGAAACACATTCATACCCACGCAGACGGTATTACGTATGTATATATGCGCTTATGCTTATTTGTGTGTTTTCTCTGTGCCCACGTTTCAGTATATAATGAGCTCTGAATATAGATCGCAGATACGTCATTAGGCATCAACGAAAGCTCATAAATGGTATAACGATGAAAAATAATTAGTCTGCCAAGAGTACAAGTCATGATTGTAAATAATCATTAAAAATAAACTAATTTGAAATGTAAAATAACAAAAATATTCAATCCCAATTTAACATGCAACAATAATTGAATTTATTAACGAAAATAACAATGTCGAAAAAAATGTCCAGCATAAAATTCCTTAACAATAAATATGTCTACTCAGGAATATGCATAATCGAGATCTAAATTCAAAGTGTCACAATTATTACATTATCTCCAAGTGAAATTGCTCACTAGTACCAACTCGAGAGAGATAACATTTGATGGAGACCCCGTTGAGTTTCCCAGCTACTGGTTCATGAATATTCCTTTAATGTGTCCCTCATAAGTCCTTAGAGTTGTCGCGTAGGTTGAAATCTCTCTTAATACACATGCGTTATGTTTGCTGATTGAGAAATTACGAGCAACATTTTGTTGGATTTAATCTGCGAATCATAGATACGTCGGCCTTTCAGTTATCAAATAAGAATCGCGGATCCAGTTCATATTTAACGAAGTAATACTAAATATTTAGGTCCGCATGTCCTTGAAAAAAAAACTAAAAATAAAAAAACTACTTTTTGAATAAATTTTCATTTAAATTCATCTGGACGTCGTTCGATCCAATTTCTTCATCCAATTGAGTCATTATCTCGTTAATCTGAAACAAGAAAACAGAAAAATAAACAATTGAATAAAAGATTTTGAATTTTTTTTGGAAGTAATTATTTTTACCTCCAATCCACCCAATTGAACGAGTCTTTGAAATATGAGAAAAGAAGAAATTAAAGATACTGAAAAAATGCAACATCATTTTTCCACAATTCAATTGCTCCAAGTAGTGATGACAAATGCGAAGGGAAGATGGAGCGTAGAGTTGTCAGACGGGGGCTATGAAGTATAGGGCGCAATTACGTGATTCCCTTAACCCGCCAGGCACACCATAACGGTAAAGCTTTTGCTTACGATTAATACGCGTAATTGGAGATAAGTATGCCTCGTAAAATTCCTTCTTGTACGCCGAGGGATCGCAGCTACGTACCGAAGCATCGTTCAATTTGTTCCTTACGTATGGCCTATGGGACGTTCCTCGTCGATCCATTGAGCACTACTCTTTCCCCAAATAGCTTTCTTCTTGCTGGCACTTGGCTGTGTGATATATTCCAGTAAGTAAATAATGGACCCTGTCAATTAATTCCAACAAAAAATTTCGAAAATATAAAAAACAATGAAACTGCCACTTTAGTATCAATTTTGCCTCATGAAATTTAATAAACACATTACCAATTTGGAAAAATTAAAAAAAAAGGATTGCAGTTGCTTAAAAGCAATAATAAATTTTCAGTCTGGCATCAAATGGCCCATGTACATAAACATGTACACAACGAGCTTCATTTTGCATGCTATATATCGATAATGCATCATTGAGGTATTAATAGTTTCAGATGGTGACTGCTTTTATATTCCTATGCGTCGCGACACAGCGGAAGTTGTGAATCTCCTCGCTCCCGTGTCTCGAGTGTTGAGTATTTGAAAAAAAAGAGGTGGAAAATTTCGAGAAAGAAAAAAATATAAAATAGATTTTCTCTGGCGATGAAGCCGCAATGAATAATCGGAGCAATTTGTCAAGTTGGATGTTGGGTGTTATTGAACGGAGAGATCATTAGCAACTGTGCCTGTATAATTTTCAACCCCCTTAAACAATTCTCCCCCACAGGATTTTCCTCCATTTTCCTTCGTCTTTTATCTTCGGTTCTCTTATTTTTTTAAGCATGTATGGTGACCAAACACACACACGTACTCGAGATCCGAACGTGGCCAATTTATTTCCCCTCCGGCAAGGTCGACTTGGCGAGACCGTTGCTCAGCCCGTGCGAAGTAGAATTTAATTAGAATCTTGTCTGGCTTCGTATGTTTTGATAAAAATCCAGACTTCATTCCTGCAGTCGATTGGACCGCAAAAAAAAAATGGCATGAAATTCCAATTGCAATTAATAAGAATTTTCGAATCAACAATTAAGAATAATTAAAAAACAGGAATTGCAGTTTTTCTTTCGAGTGTACAGCGATCCTGGGTCATCAAATTTGTGCCTGCGACTCGCAGCCTCTGCCCATGAATGTTTAAATAAACAAAAAGAGGAATAAATGTTTGAGAAAAAATAAAATAGCCAAGGGCGAAAGAAATAGTACCGGCACACATGTGGCTGCTTGTTGCGCAGCGTATATATCATTTACCTTTTCAGTTTACACTTACAGCCTCTGATTTATCGCGATAAGAAAACTCGAGACATATATATTTGTATATATATGTAGAATGTATTTTTTCGTCTTTGTGTCTCGCTTTCATACTTTCTCGTACACATGCTATGGTGGTAGCCTCGAGCTAATGGGAATTTATTGATATCAGACTCAAGGTCGAAGTGGACTCGCAAATTCTTGAAGCGGTGGAGCATGGCTTAACCTGCGATAGTGCAATCCAGAGCCCAAGGTCGTTGCTCGTTGTGCTCTCCTGCTGGGTGGTGCAACCCCGACGCGCGAGAAACACGTAGAAAGAAAAGGGTGAATGAAGAATATAGCCACGGGTGCCGCGACCACCACCACCACCACCACCAGTCAAACGATTGCATTCATACAACTGTCTTTTTTCTTCCATTCTTTATTCCACCTTCATGCGTGCACGGAGGGATTGCTAGTCGTAAGATAAAGGAGTCAGGCCTTGAGTACACATGTGGGACGTTGCGATTGGAGCCTGAGATAGCTCAGAAGACCGATCGCCCGCAGCTTTAATTTATTACAAATGCTACCTATTCAAACGTTTTTTATTCGCTCTTGCCTGAATACAAATCTCCTTGAATAAATGATCATCTTCCATTCCGTGCATCTTCCTTTTGGATTAATTTCCGGTCGAAAGAGAAAGTCATTCGCAATCACTGATTTTCGTCCTTTTCGTTCAACGTCCGCTAAGCATCGACGCAGCCGCTGGGCGTGACGTTACGCTCTGTCGCCGCTAGGTGGCTACGCGTTCGACGTTTCTCACTGTCGCAGCTTCCTGTCCAGACCTATAAGGTCAGTCTAGCAAGGCAAACAGTTTAAAACGTAAAACTGTCCATGTTTGGATATGACAACATCCTGGTGGATTATGATCGAGGGATAAGAACCGAGGGCCACGTTTGGAGAAGATTTCGCTTCTGGATTCGTCCAGTCAAAATCTCTGTCATGGTAATTTGACCCTCGTGTGCAACTGTGTACAGGTCGATGTTCTTCACACACGCACATACACTGCAGCACATCTCTGCTTCAACTTCCTACTCGTTTTATATCCCACACGTAGGTTTCTACTTTGGTATCAATTTTTGCACAGGGTGTCCGGAAATTGGAAGCTCGAACCGTGGGAGTCGATCGAGGCTTAACTTTCAAGTGGGAATGTCCAGTTAATTACTAGGTTTGGGCAATTTTCATGACGTGGAGTTGTTAGGGCGTTGGCTGATGAAAAATCAACAGTACACTTGTTACTGGGACCCGAAATTTCGATCGAATCACTTGCCATTCGAAGCCAATGTCAGGACACCCGGTATTTTCGTTTTTATATAAAACGAGCTCGTCGAGTCTTTACGGTTTTTTCTTATTCAGCATCTTGAGAGACTCTCGTCGGTCTGTGACGTGTCTTTGGCATGGCGTGGGTGGGAAGGCGAAGGGTCAACGGGTCACGTAGAAACGTACCAAGAACTCAATGCACTCTACATGTTTGTTTTCTTGCAACAAAATCAAAGGACGCCAAGGTAAAAAGTGAATCAGTTGGAAAAATATGAATTTCGAAATTTCATTTATTTATTTTTGTTTTTATAAAATTATGGGCATGTTTTTTTAATACCGTAGGTCATGCAGCCTCAGCTGAAAGTTTGCAGCAAATGGAATTCAGTGTGCGAGAGCACGGTTATTTATCCCATCGGAGTCGTTTGTCAATGTCGCCCTTTGGTGCTTTTATTCATTTTGTTTTTGACTTATTTTGCCACCAACTTTTGGACTCGTTTTTCGCGACTGGTAAACACATCGCGTATGATATAGTCCCGGGCTTATTTAAGCTTCATATATTTGGGGGGATTAAGAGCAAGTTAATAACGATAAATGACGGCGAACGGAGAAAGCAACGAAAGCAAAAGCAAAGGTTAGTTGGCGCCAGGGGAAAACCGACAAAACATTTCTCAGTTATTTTTCAAACTATATCCGTATAAATATACATGAGTGTGTATGTGTAAATTAAGGGCATCACTAGCTTTGTTTCATATGCCGGGAAAAATACTGGCTCGAGTTTATCTTGGCGTTTACGTCGATCGAACACGATTCTAAATTCTTTCGCTCTCTCTCTCTCTCTTTCTTTCACTCCGGAGTCAAT
The DNA here is from genome assembly GCA_037952995.1 of Hyposoter didymator. NCBI lineage: Eukaryota > Metazoa > Arthropoda > Insecta > Hymenoptera > Ichneumonidae > Hyposoter > Hyposoter didymator. The sequence goes on along the minus strand of JBAJMU010000004.1, from coordinate 14,384,854 downwards.
CAAAGTCAGGCTCGTCCTAATTATCCAATTACGTGTAATGAGCGTCTCATCGATTCTCGGATCGTAACTGCATAAGAAAATGGGGAGCAACCTCGACAACGATAAATTGATAATTAAATCGCTCTCACTGCTTCTACTCTGTAACTAAAATGAATATCGTCTCATTGCACCAGCTCGAGTGCATTCTGTATAAGTGTGAGTGCATCAAACTGCATCCGATGTATATCTCAACGATGAATCGGTTGATCCCGTTGTAAATAATGACCCGACTACCTTAAGGAGGTTGTATGGCGACGGTTCGAATCTAAATTTTTCTTTTTAGTTTTTCTTACATACAAAATCGTTTGCGAGCCCAAGTTCATTGGGAAAAATTGTTACAAATTGACTAAAGAACAACATACTCTAGATCCAAGATTCTCCGAGGTAATCTGTATTTTTGATGTAATAAACAAAATTTAGAAAAAATTTTACGATCGATTTGTTTTGTAAAAATGAATAAAGCTTCTTCGATGTTACATAAAAGTGTATGCAAAGTTTTGAGAGGCTTCACCATTTAGAAATGGAAATATTTAATGTTGAAAATTGCAATTTTTAACACACGCTCTTATGAGAAACTACTGAAAATAGTGATTTTTATAAATAAATATCTCGACTTCTACATGGTGAAAACTCTTAAAACTGTGCGAGCTATTAGATGTCATTATTCTCATTGTGTGGTGCAAATTTAAAGAAATTCCATCGAGAGGAAATTTTGCATACATCGTCCTTAACGTTCTTGCATACAAAAAATTGTTACAAATTCACTAAAGAACAAAATACTCTAAAGTCCAAGATTCTCCGAGGTAATTTGCATTCGTTGTATAATTAACAAAATTTCGAAAAAATTTTACGATCGATATGTTTTGAAAAACTGAATAAAGCGTCTTCGATGTTACATAAAAGTGTATGCAAAGTTTTAAGAGGCTTCACCATTTAGAAATGGAAATATTTAATGTTGAAAATTGCAACTTTTAACACACGCTCTTATGAGAAACTTCTGAAAATAGTGATTTTTATAAATAAATATCTCGACTTCTACATGTCGAAACCTTTTAAAATAGCGTGAGCTATTAAATAGCACTATTCTCTTTGTCTGGTGGAAATTTGAAGGAATTTTATCGATAGAAATGTTTGCATACAACGTTCTTAATTATATCAGATTTACCAATAACGCGAGTCTCGCCGAAAAAATTTAGCGGCAAACCGATAGTGTACCGAATTCTCTGCTTCCGCAAGGATTCTCGAAATGGGAAAATGGTCGATAAACGTATGAACTATAAAGGAATATGCTCGGGCGCGCGAAAAGAGTGAAACGGAGAGACAAGAATGTCCGTTGCTACTTTGTTCATTATTTAATGCTCGCGCTCCGAGGTGCTCAAAGGCAATATTCTTGCAGAGCAGATAGAAGCGCACCTATTCATTTATCTCGTGCTGTACGTGTGCTTTTTTCTCGAGTCCACCAAAGGCCCTGACGAGGAGAACACGGCCTGCATTCCGCACTAATTGCGAGGCGTCAGAGCCCTCCGAGCCATCCGGAGTCTGAGCGAGAGAGAAAAACGATGGAAAAGTTTGCGGCTTTGAGGCTCTCAAGGAACTCGCAGAAACTGAATTTACATAGCACTGACTCTTGGCTCAATCCTGCCCGATTGTACCGTTGCTCCGAACCTTTTTTCCAAACTTATCCCCGCGTCGACGATACATTTTTATTTTATTTTTCCATCATCGGGGAACGTCTCGGCATTTTTGACAGTTCGTTGCACGAATTTTCCTTTTGGGAATCATTTCTCATTACGTTTTTTTCTGTTGATTAAATAATTTGAAGAATTCTTAAATTTTACAATTCGGTTAATTGAAAAAAAAAAAATTATTTATCTCGGTGTTTCCCGATCGATGAAAAATCCCATTGCTCGATTTTCTCAGTGCACGAGAAATAAAATTTAGGTTAAAAATCGTTGAACATGGTAAATCAAATATTTTTGGATAATTTCCAAATTTTCGTTATTCTAACGGAATCGTAAGTGAAATTTACGATTGGAACGACAAAAATTTGCTTCCGGAGAGACTTTCTACAAGATTTCTGCGATGACACAATTTTTGGGATTATTAAAATAAAAAACGTTTGGTCGAACGTTAAAAATTTCGATTTTTTCAAAAAAAAATTATTTTTCAGTGTGAAATTATTTGCATAGATGTCGAAGCTGAATGTCGCAAGTATTGCTAGATCATAGGGAAAGGAGCATTGCTCTGTTGGTGGGTTTCTCTGCGGAGATGGGTCGTGGGAACGGAGTTTATTCGTTTGCGGAGGATCCCTCGAGAGTTTCCTCACGACCACCGTGAAGAGCCACGAGACGCCCTAATCTTGTATCGCGCATTTAGATTATCACGGAGTGCGGAGGTTGAAAGGTCGAGCGTAGTTAGAACACAGATGCTGTGCAAGCGCGTAAGGTATTGGTGAGAGGAACGAAGAGGAAGTGAGAATAAGGAGGGAAGGGAAAGTGAGGGTTGCTGCGGACTAATGAGTCGGAGGTCAAAGGTTGAGACGCGTAAATAACGTGTGGAAACTAAAGCGAAAAAAAAAAACAGAAAATTTCATTGAAATTTTTTTCGCATTTAAACGAACAGGGAAAAATAAGTTTTTCCATTTATTTTCTTTCTCGTTTGCTATTGTTCTTCTCCCTCGAAGAAGAAAAAACGTATCTACTGCATGGATCGAGGATCATGGATTTGTAGTGAGAAAGGTCTCGCGAAAACGGCACGATATCTCATACGAGCAGGGAGGAAGGAGCAGGAGGATAGACACGAAGATGGATAGAAAAGAGAGAAACCTAAAGAAAGAAGATGCCGATGTTTTCTCTCTTGATGGTTGCTTCGGTCCTTTTGCCGGAGGGGGCAAAACGTGTGGGGAATATCGTATGATCCTTACGCCCAGATTCGTTCTCGCTTTCCGTTTAGCTACCCGGTAATCCGCCTGTAGTTTCGTTCCTAACGTTGCGAAAGAAAAGGCCGAAAAAAAAAAACTGTAAAAAGAAAAAAAAACGCCAAAAGGAAAGAGAAAAAAAGGATGAAAAAGAAGCTGAACGAAAAATTGCGAGAAACGAAATGAAAAAAAAGGAGGAAAAAAACGAAATAGGAAAAAAAAACAGAGGCTGAAATGATGGACCAAAAAAATGAAAAGGAGAAAGGGATGGAAAAGGACTATATAGTTAAAAGGATCAAACATGAAAGCAATCTTGCCAATGTTGATGATACTCGATACAGTCAACTTTGATAAAACTTTTTTTTTCTTCCTTTCGTTCCGCACAGATTATTGACCTCGTATCCTGCCAGCATCACCACCGAACGTCATGAACCCTTTTTTCTGACTCTCGCCTCGCACCCTCTTTCCCTTTCACGCTTTATTTTTACTGCCAGCTTCTCTCTTGCCCCAGAAACATATTTTTCTTCTCTCTCCCTACCTCTTCCTCGATTTTCTCGCCACTAGGACCGAGTCCATCGGGGTGGTTAGTAATCATATACAATTAATCGGAATTAGAGCCTCATGAGGGAAACGTGCCTTCTAATCTGTCCCATAAACGTTTCTACGCGTGAGACACAATAAACAATTTTCTGCTCAAAGTCAATCTTGAGGAATGCACCCAAATTTTTCTACCAAAGAATTTTTCAGTTTTTTTCTCAAATATTTATTTTCTTGTTAAAAAAAAGAATTTTATTTTCATAAATCATAAAAATAGGATTCGAATTCATGAAAACGATGAAATAATTATGATTTAACGAGATGGCCACGTAATTTGGATGCGCACAGTGCCGAACGGTTCATGCTGCTGGATTCTCTCTCGTGTGACATATTATAACGGAAGAGCAGAGGAAGAATGTTGAGACAAATTCTTGAAGCTGTGAGAATCCGTTAGAAAATTAACGAAGCTTGGCGTTATTTGAGCGCTGGACTCGGCATGCTGTGTTGCTCATTTCTTCACATGTGTCTCCGGCCCAGTCGAGCAATTTTTATTTGTCCGAGCGTTTTTGTTTTTTTTATGACGTGTAAATTTCTACGTTCAATATTTTCATCCTCTCGAGGTCTTGGAGCCATTGAGGCACTGGAAATAAAATTTTGTTAAAAATGGTCGATATTTTTTTAAACACGGCCAACTAAATATTTTTCGATAATTTCAAAATTTTCGTTATTTTGGCTGAATATTTGCTTTCTAATGGAATTGTCAGCAAAATTTATGATTGGAACGACTAAAATTTGCTTCCGAAGAGACTTTATAGAATATTTCTTGCTGCGATTACACAATTTTTGGGATTATTAAAAAAAAAAGTTTAGTCGAACGTATCGAACAAAATATCGATCTTTTCCAACAAAATTTTCTTTTCAGTGTAATTAACTGATATGGACTGAATAGAATTATTTTTCGCGATTAATAAAAATCTGCTTCGTATTCTTTCCAGACATTTTGACAGATTTTCCTCCACCATAAACCGCTTGCTACTTTTTTCTGTACACTGGAAATAAAATTTTGTTAAAAAGGCTCGATATTTTGTTGAACACGGCCAACTAAATATTTTTCGATATTTTCAAAATTTTCGTTATTTTGGCAGGATATTTGCTTTCTAATTGAATTGTCAGCAAAACTTACGATTGGAACGACAAAAATTTGCTTCCGAAGAGACTTTATAAAATATTTCTTGCTGCGATTACACAATTTTTGGGATTATTAAAAAAAAAACGTTTAGTCGAACGTATCGAACAAAATATCGATCTTTTCCAAAAAAATTTTCTTTTCAGTGGGAAATTCGTATTTCATGGAGGCTGGGGTGAATATTTTTCAAACTTGTTATCAATTATTTTTCATCAAGATTCACAAGCCTACGCGATGTATTTATAATCCGTAAAAACTGGTTCTCACTTCGGTGGCAATATGAAAATAAAAAGTAAGGTGGAAAAATATTGTACGTGGAGGAGGTGTACACACTTGTGTATAAAACGTTAGGGAATCATTGGGGAGAGTAACACCGCGGAGCAAGAACGACTTTCGATTCTAGCATCGACATTGCTAATTAGAGGCAGCACGAGAGATAAAAACAAAATGTGTAACAAAAATGATAAATCGTGTGGCACGTGACTTTCGATACGACCTTGTTTCTCTCTCTCTCTCTCGATGTATAATCACAAAACTTTATTTTTCTCTTTCTCTCTCTTTCTGTTTTTCTTCATTTGTTCCTTTTGCTTTTTTCAACCTCATCTCGCTCGAGCATACAGGTGCAGAATGCAAATGATTCGATAAAGTCTGTGGAAAACGTATACACATATATATGAAGGACCAAAGACGATTGTGCAAACGAGTTTTCACTATTTGTAACGAGCCAGGGAAATTCCATTTGTACGAAAAAAATTTAATCACTTTTATCCAGCGCCTCGAATTTTGTTGGTCTTTGGTACATTTTTATTTTGGCTGAATAATTTTCCGGGGTTTTTCTTAATTATCGATAGAAATTTTCAATAGATTTGGCGATTAAACATTTTTTTGAAACAAAATGATTGAATGATTTATAAATATAAATAATTGACGTTGTGAAAATCACACTGGAAATAAAATTTTGTTAAAAATGCTCGATATTTTGTTGGACACGGCCAACTAAATATTTTTCGATAATTTCAAAATTTTCGTTATTTGGCAGAATATTTGCTTTCTAATGGAATTTTCAGCAAAATTTACGATTGGAACGACAAAAATTTACTTCCGAAGAGACTTTATAGAATATTTATTGCTGCGATGACACAATTTTTGGAAATATTCAAACAAAACGTTTAGTCGAACGTATCGAACAAAATATCGATCTTTTCCAACAAAATTTTGTTTTCAGTGCAACATTTCAGCAAACGCACTCGTAAATTTCACGATCCTCTAGCTATGATCGTATGAATATAAATTTGCTTACAAAGAAACGATATTGACAATTAGTTTAATCAGCAGCATGCCCCTAATTGACTTTTTCATCGTTAATAACGCTCTCGATATTTTTAATTCTCCATTCGTTGAAATAATTAACGAGTGGATTTTATAACGTAATCTATAAAATATTAATTGGAAGGCAAGCCTGCGATAACAATATGGACGTATACATTTTTCTAATAGCATTGAAAAGAGGTTAAGTGTGGAGAAATATAAATGTGTGTATAAAGTGTTGAATGTGTACTCTGGCTGTGGACCAGAGGATCGTTTCCACGTAGCGAGGGGGAGAATAATTTATGCATGCAGACTCGCAGCTTGCTTTCCGTCTGAATCCTCGTTATAATTTCTCTCGGTGAGGGTTCAATAAAAAGTTATAAAAAATGTGAAATCCACGATCAGTCAGTGGTTGATGAGGAAAAAATGGAAAAAGATATTTGCATTTTTGTGAGGGAAATGGTATCGGAGGCTGAGAGGCTTCGAGAGATAGAGAAAGAGATACTTGAATCAAGGAAGCTGAATTGCACTGGTGCAACCAAGTTTTAGTAATGCTTGAGACATCCTGTATACAATTTACCGTGGACGCCCCCTTGACGCCCATAGGAAAAGATCTTGAACCGCGTACCGAGGCGAATTGGCTCTCGTTGCTCTTATTAAATTGTTAACGTTATCTGATCCCGTCTCGAGCACCTCGTACACATTCGTACATACAATACGTACCACATAAGTATACACGATGTCCTTAAAGCGGAGATGGGACCAGCGAGAATCGCGAGATCTTTCAATTCTGAGGAGAAAAGTCCTTAAGCATTTTCCTGTGGGATGCAGTCTCGCTGAGGAATCGATGGATTAGTAATAGCCAATGCGCGTGGAGCAGTGGCGAGCGCTCGCCCCGCCCCGAGTGCCCGATTGGCTGACGCTGATCGACGAATATCTGGGCAACCGTGCATCGGAGAGAAAAATGGCAAAGGACAATTCTCCTCAGAATTTCGCTGCACGTTCAGTCTATGAATCTCAAAGTTGACTTTTGAGCCACTCCGTATTAAGGCTATCCTTTTTCGTTTCTCTTTCTCGTTTTATTATTTCCTTGGGTCTCTCGCATATACGTCGACGAAGAGAAGATACACTCGTTGAAAGGGAGTGCTCCCTCGGTATCGTCCTTGGAACAATATATATCTGTATGGATCGCCTTATCCCGGAGAGCACGAGCTTCGAAAGGAGGCATAAAACGACTGAAAGAAAAAAAGCAGATGTTCGTACATATATCGTACAGCTCGTATGAAATGGAACGATATAACAGAGCGTGTGCTATATTACAACCAAGAAAGCTTTCGATTCACTACCCAATTGAAAAAACTACCAGTTAATTAGATCAGTCGCTAATTAAGAGCGGTTTATCACTATCTCGCTTGCAAATAGGAACACGAGATTCAAACGATTCGATATTTTTTCTTCGTATTTCGATTTATGTACAAATGTTTGTCCAGCTTTTGCTGCGACGGATTTAAAATGCTGAAATCATGGTCCTTCGGAATTTTCCACATTTCCCAATTCAATTTTTCTCTTTTTCATCAATTTGCGTTTGGATCAATATTATTATTTCCCTTATTGGCAAATCTCGTTTAAGGGGGTAATTTACGGATATTATACTGTTCGCAGTGAATGACACGTTATATATATATTTACGTCCATGTATTGAGGGCAGTCCAGGGCTCGACAAACTTGGATGTCAACCAATCTTGACGAGGCTACTTTCTGTTGGTCGTGTAGTCAAGACCAAGTAACAACGTAGATTACCCTCGTCCTGCAAGTATCCTCGGAAAAAAATTGCACGATATACGGAGGCTTTTCCACGTCAACTTCACCTCCAAGTGTTTCCATTTCTAATAATTTTTCATTCGATAAAGTGATTGAAAAAAAAAATAAAAAATTTCTAATCAGGAGGAAATTTATTCGATCGGGAAATGGGAAATTCGTCCTCGTAAGGCTTGTTCCGTTTATATTTTTTTTATCGATTTCATCAATTTGATGGAAACATTTTTTTTTCTCAATCACGTCGGCCATTNCCATTTTTTTTTTTTTTTTTTTCATTCCTTAAGGGCCTTTGCTCGATTTTTTGGAAATGCGTGTGTTTGGACACTGTACGAAGGTTAGCTCAACATGGAAAGTTCTGTATAAATCCGTAGTTACTTCCGGGACGTTGGACTCACACGCGACACGATGCGTGTCGATCTGTCCCGGTTGGTCGTTCATGTCAAGCCTCTGAGGCTCATCCGTACACGAGAAAACGTCACGCGTTTAACGACCCAACCCATCAGAACTATCTCTTGCACCGCGTCGAGAAAGAAAGAGAGGAAGCGAAGGGAAGAAGGAAACAGAGCGAGAGAGGAGAGAGAAAGATTAAGGATGTACTCGAGTCGTGAAGAAGTTCCGAGAGCGTACGAGCGAACGATATCTCGAGCAACAGACAAGTACCGCCATGGGCGAAACTGGATGTCACGGAAAGTGATATAAAAGGAACAAACCTCGCTCTATATACAACCACGTCAACAATAATTCCTTCTGTATCCTTCGACGAAAAGCCTAATAGTCACCTCACAAGATCTTACTCCATTGTTTCCCAAATTTACTTCTGCAAACAACGCAGACAGAGAAAAGTAAAAAAAAAAAAAAGCAAGAGAATTGCAAACTTTGTGACAATCGATCGGATTTATTGAATGTGCTTCCTCATGGAGGAAGCTGCGTGACGGGGGAATTTTTTTTTCCCGTTTTCAATGTCAATGAAAATGGTTTAAAACATCGAAAAATAGAATCTAGAAAAAATGTCCGGATGTGTGGGTGTGTGGATGTTCTGGGACTGTAAAATTCAAACGTTTATAACTCGAGAACGGTTTGAGCTACAGGGCTCCCGTTTTGCACAGATTTTAATATGTACAGGCTCTTCGTTCTCTGAGAATTTTGTTGGAATTGCTAGAAAAATCCGAATTCTACGGAATTTTGAAATTTTCAAAAAAAGTCTGTCGATGCTCTAACTTTTGCAAATTTTAAGATTTATTACTAATTATTTTTTTATAGATAGAGTATCATAATAGGAAGGTTGGTATCGAATTTAGAAAATATCGGTTGAACGGTTTGAATTTTATGATTTTTCAAATTTTACGAAAATTTGAGTTTTTTGAAAAATCGTGCAATCGCTGTAATTTCTGCAAATTTTGTAAAATATTGTGTACAAGTCTGTACTTCCTCTTTAATCATCATCTTTGAATCAAATTGTGGTCCCCATTCGTCCTTTTCACAATGCCACGTTTTTTTGTGTGTTTTTTTTTCTTTTTTTGCGAAGGGGAAATAATAATCGACCATTTTATAGACGATAATAAAATTGGCATTCTCGCTATAAGGAGATTGCAGGAAAAATCGGCGTGCACGAGTGATCCTACTTGCGTGGAAAGATGATGGTGATTCAGGGTGTGGGATAAAGCGTAGGCGATAACGATCTTGGATCCTGAGATGAGAATGAGGTGCGAAAGCACACTGGGCGTTCGAAAGCCTCGCCCAGGATAAGGATTACTTTATATTGTATCGAATGGCGTCAACGCGTGTCGAGAACACAGACAAGAAGGAAGTCTCGAGGATTGAAGATGTTAGTAATCATAATCCTAGATGCTCGTGTGGGCTGGATAAACGAGCTATAAGTGTCAGTTATATACGTTCATTCAGGATCCTCATCCTCCCTTAATAATCCTTTGTCTCCTCAATCTCAATAATTTCAAATCCTCAACCAGCGAATATTCCATCCAACTTTCGGTACGTCAGGAAAGAGATTTTCCATTTAAATGAAAATTCGTATCTTCCTCAAAAAAAATAAAAATAAAAAACTTTCCATTTTAATTTTTTTTTTTGCTCCGGAGAATTTTCATTTTTTTTTACCTTTGAATGTTGAAAAAATTTAATGTAACCGGATCATGTATTCAGCCAATAAAATAAAATGAAAAAAAGCTCCATGGCTCGCAATTTTTAAGCTTTTTCTTGGGCAAATCAGGCTGGGGAGTTGCTGTTATGAATTTAACGACTTGACGAAGACGACAGAGGCTACTGATAACGAGTACATGGAAATCCACTCCTCGGTTACACATTTCTACATAAATGTGTATATTCAGAATTTTATGCAAGATTATTTAAATATAATGCTCATAGTTATAGTTGAAAAAGTTAAGATGTCGGAGGTTTTACATTTTTGTTTTTCTTTTTTGTTCAGAACTGAGCTGCTGGAAAGTGAAGAGTTTTTTCATGAAGATATACGAATGCAAAGACTCTGCACTCGATGAATTATCGTTCGGAGGCAAAAAGGATGTTATTTTTTTGCTTCTCGTCTATTTGGGTTCGAATCGGTATAGAAAGAATCGAAGCTCATCACTGCAGAGAGCCAAGAGTCCTATTGAGGATCCAGGAGCATCATTCGTCTTGGGGTTGTAACTAGTTTTCCGAAGTCTCGGTGTGACAGGCTGCCATTGAATCATCGACGAGGATGTTCCGTATAAATTTACTAGTCTCACGTCGTGAGAAAAACGAGATACTTTGGTAGCTTACTTACTCGCATGCACAGACAAACATCCATAGAAATATAATTGTACGGAGTGTCTCAAAAGCCAAGTGCACGATGGAGAGAGTTGGGAAGATTGTGAAATTCGAGGAGAAACAAGTTGAGGATTAAATTTCGTTGCAGCGAATGCGAAAAAGTTGCAAGTCGAATTGCAGGGTGAATTTGTTGTTGTTGGTGAGGATGTTTTTCTGGCTGGTGAGATTTTTTGAAGAGCCTGTATTAACGGAATGGAAATAATAGAAACCCTGTAACCTTCTTTAGAGACTTGGCAGTCCGCATAAAATTTTGACGTGTACGAAGAGACAAATTGCAGCAGAGAACACGTGATTCCCTGGATGTTGCATGGCCGAGTGCAGAAGCTTCTTTCTCAATCTCTTTCTCTTTCCCACTTTCTTACTTGGAGGATTGAATTGGACTCCAGCGGTGAGCGCGGAGCGACGCGAACGTGGTACTTACTTGACGAGGATTACTATCTTCATTTGCGGCGAGTTGTCGGCCGGTTTGCCCTGCGGCGTCGCCTTCATCCAGCGATCCGTTTCCTACTCTTCCTTCTCTCTCTCTCTTTCTCTTTCTCTGGCTGCTACGTAATGCGGGATGTGGCCAAGATGTCAATCCACAAAATGACTTGGATAACCCGTCATCATTGCAGCGATCAAGATTTCTTAGGAACGTGGAACGGAGTCGACGCGGCGACGAATGTAATTTTGACGTTGGATTCGAATCTCAATGGAAAAGGAGAAGCTCTGGCGACGCCTCTTGGTAGGTTGGATGGTCCGGTGTGACGAGAAAAATGTCACAGAATGGCAAGAGACGGCAGAGTTCGCTGCGGACAGTCCGGATTCACTCGTTGGGCACTTGTCCATTCTCCAACGTCTTGATCGCCGGCGCTCGTGCCCGCACGCCTTTTTTTCTCCATGTATCTCGAGATTACCATAAAACAGAAACTTGCATTTATCGTGGATGTCATTCGACGTGAAATATTCACAAAGAGGACTGTTTCCATGGTTAGCAGAGAGGGATCGATACTGCGTGTATCGTGCGTTGAGTATGTAGTCCAGGAGCGACAAGAAATTCTCCGTTCCTTGTTCGCCGGTTCGTTGTTTTGTTGCATTTTTTTTTCTCTTTTTTTTCATTTACTTTTTCTTCGCTTTCCCTCTCCTGCTCCGGGGGAAGATAAAGGAGGAGGCGAATGTTTGTGAAATAATGACTGGACTGACTCATACCTGGGCATGCCAGGGTGGAGTGTACGCCGCGGAGTGGACTTGAGTCTAGGAACAACAATGACAGAAAAAGGAGGAAGCAGCGAGAGAGAGAGACCTCCCGAGAGCAGATGATCGAGAAACGCTGGCTTATAGTCCATGGCGAGAGGAGAAGCATGCAGCAGCCAAGAGAACTTGGAAAAGAGAAACATGGCCGGCATACAAATTGAATCGGATCCATATAGCCGCTTCAACATCGCCCAACAGAAGCAAACTCAGCAGCACGACAAGACACATTTATACACATACACCAATACATATGTATGTAGAAGAGTATAAAGTCTTAAGAGGATCGAGTTGGCGTCTCGCTCGCCGTTCCTTTGTACCATTTACGGAATTACGCTATCGTTTGCCTGCGCGCCGGTACCAACAGACTCGCACGACGAGCAACATCCACCTAGCAGGGTGCGCGGGTGACCATGGACACACAAGCGGAAGGATGAAGGGAAGAATAGCTTGTTATTATTGTGCTTTACGAACGGCCAAGATATGGGAGGCCTTTGGGTCCTCTGCACCATCAACGTTCCACGGGAGCACCAATGAACTTGGCAGTCTTCAACGAGAAATGAGAAGCGAACAAGAAAGACAGACTTGAAGGAGGAAATTTTTTTTTTTTTTTTTTTTNTTTTTGACAAGCAGAAGCGAATAAATATCGAGAGTCTCCTTGCTGTACGAAGGATCAAAGTCTCGAGCCTTTCGATTTAACGTGATTGGACTGTGAACCAATGAAAAAATAACGATCGAGCGAAATGTGGAAAATTAAAGAAACTTTGCAATTTTGCTAGTCCAGGCACGAAGGACATTGCGTCATTGGGACTCGGGATCAAGCTCGAAGAATTGGTCCAGTCGATTTTCATGATTCAGGAAACTCAACGAAACTGTGCAACTTGTTGTTCGTCCTGCTCAGGCCTCTCCATTCATTCCTCAATGGCTCGAGCTTTTTTCTCCATCACAGTGCGAAAACGCTTTCGGGATTCCATTCTCTGTCTCATTGAAAAGCTCCGAGTGCGGGTATCGCCCCACGTCGTAGCTTTGATTTTCCACCGTTTGAAAGATTGTCCAAAGAGGAAAGAAAAATCCAGCTCGTCATTAACGAACGATCCGTAAAAAGAATTAGGCATCGATGAAAAGATAAAGCTTCATTGACGATGAGAAAAAAAAACTCTGCCAATTCCAAGGATTTTGTTTGACACCTACGCGAGCAGTTTAACGAAAGATGAAAAACGGTAGCCCCGCGAGTTGCTGATAATTTTATGAGTCACGATACATCGACTCCTCGTCTCTCGAGAGGGTTATGGCTTCTCTGGAATACGTTACAGGGTAGTTGTACTTTACCACCTTTGTACAAGTACCTTCGAAAGACGCGATTGATGCTCTGGACATGTGTGGGTTGGTTACACAGGCCAGAAGAGGCCGTTTACGCTGTTGGATATATCGAAAGGATCGGGGAAGAAGGGCTCTCGTCGAGGAGGATGATGATGAGGGCATCGGTTCGATTCCAGAGTCGAATCAGCATTTAATCCTCAAGCACGTCTAACATTATGCTCCTGCTGCGTCATTACGTTCATATTATACGTACGCGTGAGCGTCTACCGGTTTGGAGCGCGCACGTACCTTCATGTACTTGTGCACTCATCGGATATTCTTGGATTGGTAGCCGCGATAATCGACGGAGAAAGATACCAACAAAGAGAAAAGAGAGAGTGAGATTGAGGAAAAAGAGAGAGTTGGCTCAATGCTAAATATAGCCAAGTCAAGACTCAACTGCGCTCGAGCGAGTCCCGCGATGAGAGCGCGCAACGGTTGAGAGAGACCAATTGATAGAGAAACAGCCTCGACTTTTGCCGGAAGGGTGGCCAAGCCGTATCATTATGCACTCTTTGATGCCCACATCGACAACGTTCGCCAGATGTGCCAACCTCATCGCTCGCGATCGGCCACAGACGATAAACACTTCGTCCCTCTGATCATTCATCACTGATTTCTAACTGTTGAGAAACTCATCCCCGTCCAAATATTTAAGCCTCTCCAATCAATGAATCTTGCCCTTGAGATTGTTGCCAGATTCGTCACAACGATTTCCGAGAATCTTTCAATCGGCCTGGACCAACATCTGCCGACACTGATATAAATAAACTTCGCAAATTAATCCTGAAATCTCGATCTGCATGAAAAAGAATCTTTTGAGAAAAATCGCTGGATCTAGGTCGCAGCATTCACGATAAGTTTCACGTTTTGGCATCTGAATCGCATTCATTCATCGTGGACGTCATAAGATTTTATACGAATCATCCAAGTTCCATTATTAAAATGTATCCAATAAGAAAAATCAACGCATTTCGGAATCTCGGTTTTTAGGTGATTTTTGCTTCCTCAGAGCGGAAGCTATGTGACGGTACAATTTTTTTTTCCATTTTTCAAGATTAATAAATGTCCCAGAATATCGAAAAATCATATTTAAAAAAATTTTGTAACTCGAGAATGGTTTGACCTACAGGGCTCCCGTTTTGCACAGATGTTAATCTATGCAAGCTCTTCGTTCTTTAAGAATTTAGTTGGAATTGCTATAAAAATACGAATTCTGCGGAATTTTGAAATTTTCAAAAAAAGGTTTTCGAATTTTGACGAAAATTTAAGTTTTTGGAAAAATCGTTTGACTGCTTAAATTTTTGCAAATTTTCTACGATATTGTGTAAAAGTCTGTATTTTCTCTTAACTTTCTAGTTTTTTCTAACCGCTGCGAAATCTTTGGCATCTCATATGAAACAATCGATTTGTTATCATCCGATGCAAGCCTCGAGCATCGTAGATTAGATTTAACGAGGAAAAGCGTGGCAGCAGCGAACTAGAAGCAGCTGAATGATGACGTTACTTGAGGAGAAATGTAAAAATGTAAACTGATCGTTTAAGGTGATAGCTACAAATTATCGAGACTGGCAGAGCTCCGAGTCGAACGTCGGAGTTAATTGTTGGATGGAAAAGGTTTTGGTGTTACCGTTATTAATAACGATCGGTACGAACGCTGTGAAGACTCGTTGGAAGGTTTATAGTTGGGGTAGGGAAAAGAGTGGTATTTAAACGAAGCGTACAGCACACCGGCCCCCGGCAATATCGTTGAAATATGCAAATCCATGGCGACGCCGTCTGGCGAGCGCGCGATATAATGCACGTGAAAGGATCGGAGAGGCTGGAGGAAGAGTGTACCGATTGCGGTAGGCCAAGAACGCTCTTTTCTCTGCATCGCCCTGTCCTTCTTTTTCTTTGGTACTTGACGCTTTTCAACCTTTCAGAATAATGTTTCTTTCTTTCTTTACCATTATTCCCCGTTCCCGATGCATAGACAGTTCCGAAAAAAACGTCATCGTGTGCAGCACCGAGTGTCGGTCCACAACGTCAAAGGAACACGGTTTTCTTTTTGCTTTTTTCCTTTTTTCAAGATGCGGAGAGATTTGAGGCTGCGAAAGATCGAGATAACTCCGCTGGATATTACCGCCAAGTCTAATCAATCTCTGCGGTACTCTGGCCTCTCCTCTCACCGGATTTAGTCCCACAGCATGACTCGCTCGTGGCAGGTACATAATCCAACATTCTCGATGCATTATCGATCTCGTCGAACACCCACGAAGGACACTTTGATACGGCCAGATGTCATTGAGATCAGAGACAACTCCTCCAACCAATATTTGACGCGTCCCTGCCGATTCTAATCCAATCAACAACTTTGTGTGCTCAATTTTCTATCGATAGTATTCCTTCAAATTTGGACTACACAAAGAGAATAGGGATAATAGCTCGCGCAATTCCAAGAGGCTCTGCCATGTAGAAGTCGAGATATTTATTTATAAAAATCACTATTTTCAGAAGTTTCTCATAAGAGCGTGTGTTAAAAGTTGCTATTTTCAACATTAAATATTTCCATTTCTAAATGGTGAAGCCTCTTAAAACTTTGCATACACTTTTATGTAACATCGAAGAAGATTTATTCAGTTTTTCAAACAAATCGGTCGTTAAATTTTTTCGAAATTTTCTTTATTATATAAAAAATACAGATTACCTCGTAGAATCTTGGATTTAGAGAATGTTGTTCTTTTGTCAATTTGTAACAACTTTTGTTAATGAACTTGGGCTCGCGAACAATTTTTTATGTAAAAAAAACTGAAAACAAAAATTGTTGATATTTCTTACGAACCAAAATGTTGAATTGGATCAGTTCGATTGCGGTAAACTGGAGAAAATTGAAAGAATTTAGACATATATTCGTTTTCGCAGCTTTTTGTACGTTGAGTCTGTCAGAAATATTGCAAGTCGTGAAACCGCGATCGGACCGATCGTTTCTATCGAAAACTTTTGTGGCGGAAGTTTTATTGGAAAGGCAGAGGCTCTCGCAGTTTCGTCGTCTCGCCACGTTTACAAACGTTCTTGCGGGCGAAGAAAATATACGGCGCGATCGTCGAAAACACTTGATCCATTTGACTGCGATATTAAAGGGAAAATGAATGTCGAATCTATTCGGAAAAGTAGTTAAAGTCAATGCGCAGCAGTGTCGTAACAGCGGGAATGGATCTCGTTGATGAAAAATTGATAAAATTTTGGTAAAAATTGTACAGCAGCGAAAAAATGATGAAAATGTTGGTTCGAGTTTTCCTAAAATGAAAAATACGCTGAACGAAAGACGAGGATCGATGTGGCGAGTATTTCCTGGTAAAAGAAAAGTATGGAGGAAGTAGGAAATTATTTTCTCATGGATAAGGGGCAGCGAGCGAGGAGGTGATCTCTGGGAGCAATTTGAAAAGCACGTCAACGTAGGATCGTGCGTGAGTTGATGTTGGAGCTCAATGTCTCTCGTGCGTTAATTGCGAGTTTCCTGTGTACGCACGATGTCGAGATTGAACTCGAAGAAAGGATAAAAAGATGAAAAAGCATTTCAATAGTCTCGTAAATCGGCTTTGAAACTTCCTTGTCTGACTCTGAATTCCGTATCTACTGAGCCATCGAAAAAAACATAAAAAAATAAGGAAAAATCCTTCGGCGATCGAATGCGAAATAAAAATATTAAAAAATGCAATTTTGTTGTTATTTTCTTTCATTTACAATTATCATAAGCAAGCAATAAAAAATAAAGGTTTAAAAGGATGAAAATGGAAATTTTATGACCTCCATCACGCCTTACTGCGGGCTTTCTTATTTAACGTGACTCGGAAGTGTCAATGGCAAAATTTTATCGCAACGATCGACAGATTTTGGATTTTATAGCTCTCCATACAAACCACGCCTGCACATAGACGCGTCTATACATAAAATCTCTGGCCATTAAATATGAGGAACAAGAGCCCGAGTCTACGAGTGATAAAGTAAAATGTAACAGCAGTGTGGATGCGTACGTTCGTCTGAATTTTTATACCGCGATTCAGAAGCGCAGTAAACGCTCATGGCGCGAGTGGCGTCTATTGGAGAAACGTTACAAATAGCCACAACCCCAATTCAAAAGGATAAACCTCTCGTTTTTTCTCTTCCGGTTAACATGTGTGCGTGTGTGTAAGCCGAACGAGTTTTTACCCACAAACTCTTTTCCATATCTCCTGCTCATTTTCCTCTTCTCCGTTCCTCCACCTCTGCTCCTTCGTCTTCTTTCCTCATTCGCTTTTTCTTCCTCTTCTTCTTCTTCTGCGTTTCGCCTCGCTTCATAACTTTGCGCACCGGCCACTTTATCTCTTCGCTCGGCCGAGAGAAGAATCATCGTAAAGCCAAACTATGACGCGCCTTTCTTCGGAGCTCTGGACCAGCTCGAGTTTACCGCATAAACGATGAAATGGAAAAGACGAGTATACGAGCCCAGCTCGCCCAACGTATAGATAAAAAAAAAATGGACATCTATAGATACGTTTTTAAAGATTCTCTACGTCGAAAATATGAGAGCAGAATTTTCAAAATTACATGCTTTCCCAAATTTTTCCACAGCAGCAGACCCTCTTGATAATTATTTTCTCGATGAGACTTTATTGAGGCTTCTTTCAAAATTTTGTATAAACGTTCTTGGCACCGAACCCGACGATTTTTTTCTATAAAAAAAAAATTTCTGACGTTTAGAATTTGGAATATTTAATTTTCCATTTTTCCATCTAAACGCGTGAAAATTGGTGTCGCATTTATTTTTTTTGCACTTTTTTGACGAAATTCGTTTAGATAAGAAAAATAAAACGTGAAAAATTTTCCTTACAGCAGAAAAATGTTGGTTTTGTTGCCAAGAACGTTTATACGAAGTTTTGAAAAAATCCCAAATAAAGTCGTTTCCTGATCGCATCACCTTAATGACTTTATTTTTTTTTTTTTTTTTTTTTGAATAACGAAATAGTTCTGATTTTCGTAGAT
>JBAJMU010000004.1:14333852-14366611 GCA_037952995.1 Hyposoter didymator | reverse complement strand
TTTTTTTTTTTTTTGAATAACGAAATAGTTGTGATTTTCGTAGATTTCGATTTATATTTCTGTCGATAGGTTGAAATTTCTTTGAATATTAACATTTGTAACGTGCAGCATCCAAGTTATTTCGTAACGTGGCTACATGATTCATTCGAGCGTCTTCCGTTGCCCGCCCTTTGCGGAAGGTGTAAACCGCACAGTTGAACCTCGCCGCGTAGACTCTGAGCTCTCTGTACTCGGTTTATTCCCGCATCTCCAAGTTTCTCTTTCTTCAGCCGCAAAGCCTTTTTCCCTCTGCGTCTCACATTTTGCTATTTCCATCTCCGTTTTTGTTGATGTATTTATCGCACCCGTGACTGCCTTTTTCTCTCTCTCGTTTTTTTTTCCTGTCCCTTTATCTCGATGTTTAGCCCAGCCAGAGAATATTTTCACCGCACAGGAAATAAAAGAGGAAAAAATGTTCCAAGTCAGATTCCACCCTCGCCGTATGTTCGTACGACTCACCACGGGATATCGTAACTTTAATATCTTGTACTTTACGCAGCATCCACCTAAGGCGAGCGCGAGAAGAGCAGCTTGAATTTACGGTCCAAGTTAAACATGAAACCACAGATTGAATCCGCTAACCAAAAGGAATGCGATTATTCAATGCTGCAAATTCATTTTTTCCATTCTGAGCAATTATTTTATAAATTATTGAGAATTTATCGCATTTAAGGTGGTTCGATCACGACGATACCATGTTAAATCGCGAATAAACATTCATCCAGGAACGCAATCGACGAGCATTCTTCGCGAGGACACGCGGAGGCGAAAAATCGTGAATAAAATTTTTTTAAATCCAACTGGATGGTGGAAAATTCCCTCTGCGTGTCCTCGTGAAAAGTCCTCTCGATTCTGAGGTCTCCTGACGATTTTAGAGCTGTTCTTTTTGGAGAATAAAAATGAGGAAGCGAAATAATTGTGACGTTCGCTCTTTCTGGTCTTACGTGTAGATTCGTGAGAAAAAGGTGCGTGTGGTGAATGATTCGAAAATCGATTGGTATTCACCGATCATCTCGTTTGATCGGATTCCAATGGTGCTATTTAGATGCACGAACAGCCATAAAGACGCAATTTCTCTTGTGCGTTTAAAACACAGGAATAGGGTAAAGTATCGAGAAGCAAGTGAAGGATCGCGTCGTACAGGAGACTCGAGTAATGTCACAGTGGGGAGTCTCCCTCGGCTGCTGTGGGATACGAGCTTAAAAATGTTGATAAATCGTTCGAAGAAATAAAAAGGCCCGAGTGCGAAAATTCAGTATTTAAACTTGTAAGGACTCGAATTGTGCGTGTTTTTCGTCGAGCGATTTATACGACAAATTGTTATCGTTTTCCGAATCAAGTCGAAGAATCGTTTGATAAATTATTCGTTAATATTTATTTAATCATTTATTTATACGGTGTAGAAATAAATGTTTTATTCTTGTCGACTCGCAGCCCAGATATTCGAGCACATCAACGAATCCAGTCATACGCACATATCATTATTCTACAATGGCATAAAGCGGAATACCGAAGACGGGACAACGTTGGGCGACTCTTCTCGGTATACCGAGAAGAGTCGCGGTACATGCTGTTGCAAACGCTTGCGGACGTTTTTATGCATCGCGATGTGACGGAACGGAGATCGAATTCGGTAAGAGGAAATTGTCGCAGAGTGCGATTATGACGACGGAATACTTGATCGACTGAGATTTCTATTAAGCATGAAAAAACATCTCAATAAATTCCGAGTACGTTTTTCCAACAAAACACATTTTTTTCGATGGGTTTTTTTTTCACGTATTACGAAATTCGTTATTGCAAGATTTCCGGGTCTTTGTTTTTTTTTTTTTAATCAGTCGTGCACGGAGAGAAATTTATATCGAAAATGATCGCACTGAAAAGAAAATTTTGTTGAAAAAGATGAATATTTTGTTCGATACGTTCGACTGAACGTTTCGGCAAAAGCTCGATTTATAAAAGGATTCTGGAGCTTTTCGTAAAATTCAATTTGAACGACGTATGGAGACACTTGACTGGTGAATAGTTTTCCTTCAATACTGCTCGCAGTGCATCTGCATGGATTTTGCAGCGGCCCTTAACCTCGTTCCAGTTGAGCAGCGATTTGCTTGATTCGAGGGAGCGAATTGGTGGGTGGATTGGTCAACAACAGATTGGGTGAATTCTCTGGAGTTAACGTGCGCCGGGAATCACTCTCGGAAGTTCTGTCTCGCTCACGATAGTAATTCGGTATCTTGAGGAGAATTGTATATACTGCGGCGTGGCATTGGTTTTATGGTTTCTTGGATGGCAGCCTTGCCTCGGAGTAATTAAGCGATTGGATGAGTAAAAGGACATGCTCCAAAAAGCCTGAAAGCATGAAAAAGACCCAATTCATTTTCCAGCTCGAAAATGATCGAAAGATAAAATAAAATGGACACTGAAAAGAAAATTTTGTTGGAAAAGATCGATATTTTGTTCGATACGTTCGACAAAACGTTTTGTTTGAAAAATCCCAAAAATTGTGTCATCGCAGCAAGAAATATTCTATAAAGTCTCTTCGGAAGCAAATTTTAGTCGTTCCAATCGTAAATTTTGCTGACAATTCCATTAGAAACAAAATATTCTACCAAAATAACGAAAATTTTGAAATTATCGAAAAAATATTTAGTTGGTCGTGTTCAATAAAATATCGAGCCGTTTTTAACAAAATTTTATTTCCAGTGTACAGAAAAAAGTAGCAAGCGGTTTATGGTGGAGGAAAATCTGTCAAAATGTCTGGAAAGAATACGAAGCAGATTTTTATTAATCGCGAAAAATAATTCTGTTCAGTCCATATCAGTTAATTACACGGAAAAGAAAATTTTGTTGGAAAAGATGGATATTTTGTTCGATACGTTCGACAAAACGTTTTGTTTGAAAAATCCCAAAAATTGTGTCATCGCAGCAAGAAATATTCTATAAAGTCTCTTCGGAAGCAAATTTTAGTCGTTCCAATCGTAAATTTTGCTGACAATTCCATTAGAAACAAAATATTCTGCCAAAATAACGAAAATTTTGAAATTATCGAAAAAATATTTAGTTGGTCGTGTTCAATAAAATATCGAGCCGTTTTTAACAAAATTTTATTTCCAGTGTACAGAAAAAAGTAGCAAGCGGTTTATGGTGGGGGAAAATCTGTCAAAATGTCTGGAAAGAATACGAAGCAGATTTTTATTAATCGCGAAAAATAATTCTATTCAGTCCATATCAGTTAATTACACTGAAAAGAAAATTTTGTTGGAAAAGATGGATATTTTGTTCGATACGTTCGACAAAACGTTTTGTTTGAAAAATCCCAAAAATTGTGTCATCGCAGCAAGAAATATTCTATAAAGTCTCTTCGGAAGCAAATTTTAGTCGTTCCAATCGTAAATTTTGCTGACAATTCCATTAGAAACAAAATATTCTGCCAAAATAACGAAAATTTAGAAATTATCGAAAAATATTTATCTGGCCGTGTTTAAAAAAATATCGACCATTTTTAACAAAATTTTATTTCCCAGAAAATTTTGATTCGCCGATAAAAATCAACGCAGCGACAAAATCGATTTTAACGATCAGACGCGAGAAAACCGGATCCGATACGCTTCTAATGAGATGCACGCAAAGAGGCACAGCTAAGTCGCAGAGCTTTCCGCACACAGCAGCAAAATAGAGTGTGACTTACAGAATCTTCGTCGTGTCCTAGTCTCGGCGATAAAGTTTTACATTAGCGCTGCGGGGCGTTGGTCAGTTGGTGCGTGGCGAAGCAACCATGTCGAGCAAGCGAGAAGAAACCTCGTTGAAAGTACAGTTGCATATTTAATGGGATGTCTAATACTCGGTGCACATCTAAATACATCCCCAGGGCTAACGTAGAATCGGTTGTATAGAATGTATAAATCGCAGCCTCAACAGTGGAAGCCTCGACAAAGCTTGAGCGAGTTGCTGAGCGTTTCGAGACTCTGGGGGAGCAGGCAAAGGTCGCAAGCTTCATGGGAACAAACTTGCAAGGACCAGGAACGCGAAATTCTAATGGAAAAATGTTCATCACGTCGATTTCATGGGAAAAAAATATTTTTTATCACTCGAAGTGTTTTTGTGCAACGTTGAAATAATTCAGTGGAAAATGAAAGAGAGATTCGAACGTCGACGTGGACATCTCACTGAAATATTGGCATGTGGCTGATTTTTTGTTTGCTTCTTTCTCGAAATAAGATCGAGTCCCTACGATGGCTCATATCTTAAGGCTTGACCAACCTTTCGTATGTAATGTATATATAGAAAGATATGTGTGTATATAAATATGTGTGGTACGTGTAGCGTCCTTCTGCTGGATTCGCACGATAGCTCCTGGAACGAACTCGANAAGTGTTTTTGCGCAACGTTGAAATAATTCAGTGGAAAATGAAAGAGAGATTCGAACGTCGACGTGGACATCTCACTGAAATATTGGCATGTGGCTGATTTTTTGTTTGCTTCTTTCTCGAAATAAGAGCGAGTCCCTACGATGGCTCATATCTTAAGGCTTGACCAACCTTTCGTATGTAATGTATATATAGAAAGATATGTGTGTATATAAATATGTGTGGTACGTGTAGCGTCCTTCTGCTGGATTCGCACGATAGCTCCTGGAACGAACTCGAAGGAAGATTACGGCGGAGCGTGCTACCCATATTAATAAACTAGTTTTTGCGAGGCTGGTTGAGCTCTTGGTTACGTGTATCGTTGCAAACTCGGTGGCGTACAACGTAAACTCATCCGAAGCGTGGTAGTTCATTTATAGAGCTTTTTCACTCTCTCGGGAGAGGGAGAAGGAAGGAGATGGAAGATGCGAGACGAATTGGACGGAGAAACAATGTATAAAAAGGTGAATTTGTCATCTTGGTACAGATGTGAAAGTAATCAGCGATTTGTGGGTCATTGAGAAGCTCTAATTAAAATAAAACGAGCTGTTGAAATAATTGGCAAAGGTAGGAACGTTTTTATTCGATGGAGACTGACGTAATTTTATCATCTGCTCTTCTCACACATTTCCTGCAATCTCGAGCGATTTTAATCCGACGAAATGTTTTTATTTATTCAAGTTATTCGTCTCCGTGGTAATCATCGTCTCAGGCTTCCGTGATTTTTGTATGTACGCAGTGTCTATTATAAAGGCTCTGTGTATATAACGCCCTGTGCATTCTCCCTGTCATCGCTCAGTAAAAAGTGCATGATAAGTTGTGGTTATTATTGATAATCACGGTCATTAAGTCTTGCCCCTCGGTCACCCCTCTCCCCCCCTTTTCTTTCTTATCCCTTTTTACTCTCTACAGCCTCTTTTGTATATGGAGCTACCATCTCGTCGCGCGTTGGAAGCTGCGAAACGATGTCAGCGCTCCTCACGTTTCCCTGCACTCTCGCGCGAATGCTCGCGCTCGCTCTCTTCCCTGCAGCAGCCTAGCGACCGAGTCTTCGCTCCTGCGGCTCAATTTTCCTGTCCGAGTGGCGCCTCAGGCTTTTGCGTATGTATGCAGCATCCATGTGCCACTGCAACATGCCCGCGTGACGAGTGCAAACTGAGAGCTCGCCGAGCAAAAGATATGCTCGTGGTCGATGCACTGAAAATAAAATTTTGTTGAAAAAGATGGATATTTTGTTCGATACGTTCGACTAAACGTTTTGTTTGAATCATCCCAAAAATAGTGTCTGTCCAGCAAGAAATATTTTAGAAACGATAACTTTTCCAATCCGAAATAATTTGCTTGCCAAAAAAATTGAATGGAAAATTCATTCATCTCTATACACACCATTTTATCTTCCCATTCGACTTTCCTCTCCGAGCCCACGTATGTGCATTCAATTCTTCATGCAAACAAAAATTATAAGAATTTTTAAAATTCTTTTCGTTATTCGGAAGCGAGCGTGTCCAATGAAAACGAAATTTTGTTGGAAAAGATGGATATTTCGTTCGATACGTTCGACTAAACGTTGGTTTTGAATAATCCCTAAAATAGTGTCAGTCCAGCAAGAAATATTTTAGAAACGAAAACTTTTCCAATCCGAAATAATTTACTGGCCAAAAAAATTTAATGGAAAATTCATTCATCTCTATACACACCATTTTCTCTTCCCATTCGACTTTCCTCTCCGAGCCCACGTATGTGCATTCAATTTTTCATGCAAACAAAAATTATAAGAATTTTAAAAATTCTTTTCGTTATTCGGAAGCGAGCGTGTCCAATGAAAACGAAATTTTGTTGAAAAATATCGATAGTTCGTTCGATACGTTCGACTCAACGTTTTTTTTTTTCAATAATCCCAAAAATTTTGTCATTGCAACAAGAAATATTCGAGAAAGTCTCTTCGGAAGCAAATGTTTGTCATTCCACTCGTAAATTTCGCTGAAAATTCCGTTAGAAACCAAATATACTGCCAGAATAACAAAAATTTCGAAATTATAAAAAAATATTTAGTTTACCGTATTCAACAAAATATCGACGATTTTTAACAAAATTTCATTCTCAGTGTTTTCGATCAAGCAGCTCTCTTTGTCTATGGAATTCAACGACGAACGACGCAGATTAAAATGAGAGATTTAATTCATGGGATGAGAATAATACAAAGATCCTCGCGGCACCTCATCGCGCGGAAAACGATAATTAAATCAACCCTTTCCTTCGGCCGCGCGATGCCCTTTCGCGATAATCGATTTTAGACGAGCTCACATTATTCTTCCCGTTTCGTCAACACACGCCGCGCTCGAATCAAGATGAGGATTGATGAGTCATTTATAACCATAAGCCCATTTATTATTACGCTTTGATACATTCGCAGTGTTGATTAAGTTTTAAAATTTCATCGTTCATTAAGACGCAAGGAAATAATCGCTGCGCGTGGCGAAGTAACGCTGAATATTTATGCTCAACTTCCTCTATTAATTGTCTAAAGTTCCGGCTCTTTTCTCACGGGGAATTGAGGTTTTTTTTTACTGTGGGCGAAATTCAATAAAATTAATACATTGAGACTATATTTTTGGAGGTTATCAACGCACTCGAGTGCATTTCAAGACACAGCTGCAGAGACGAGAGCCTCGTCATTTTTTATGCCTTCAACGGTAACTTAAATTCATGCTAACTCGATGCTAATTCGCTCGAACCCCACAATTACGTATTTGTGAACGACACGTCACGCTCGGGTGAACCATTCTCAGCTGATCGTTTTGAATCGTCGAAATGTTTTTTTTTTTCTGAAAATCGTCGATTAAATTTTTTCCAATGACATTATTTTTTGGTGTTACCAGTTTCAGCCAGAAAAATGCTGTCGAAAAAAAAACAAAAATTATGGAAATTTAATTATCTCGATTTATCACATTTTCTGAGTATTTGGAATTTAATATTACTCGTTCTAGGCATGGATATTAGTTTCGGAATACAAATTCAATTAAATAAATAAACAAATAAATAAATTAATAAATTAATAAATAAATTAATAAATAAATTAATAAATAAATTAATAAATAAATNCTATCCGCCACCCGAAGACGCGCCCGGTTGGCCTCACCCATGCCCCCGCACCTCTTTACGAGGGGCAGGGGCCCGGGAATGAATAAATAAATGAATAAATAAATGAATAAATAAATGAATAAATGAATAAATTAATAAACAAATGGATAAATAAAGAAAAGAATAAATAAATTAAAAAATAAATTAATAAATTAATAAATTAGTAAACAAATGAATGAATGAATGAATGAATTAATAAAAACGCAGCTATTATTTCGCATTATTTGAATTATTTCCATTCATTATATTATTATGACGTTATTTATATTTGCATGAATTCTTTATATTTATAGTTATTTATAAAAACGAGTGTAAGAATAATATCCATGGTAGGAACGATGTAATTTGGTAAATAAAGAAGCACGACGAATGAAGATTTATTCAATTAATTAAAATTTTCTCGCAAGTGAAGAACAAAGCATAGTAATTCTTGATTGGACACGCGTCTCTTTGGCATAGTACAGAATTAAGTAACACGAGAATATATAAACCAAGGGAGTTGTTCAGCTTTGCTCGTCTCTCTCGGTGCTGCTGCTGGCTCCGATCCTGCTTAAACATCGTGCCCGTGTTCTGATCTGTATCTTCGTAATTATTCCGTTCAAGCTGAAACTTGGAGGTTTCGAGAGATAGAGAAAGAGAGAGGAAGGTTAACACACAAGGCAGGAACGCGAGTGCTCACTGAGAGACAGAACCGATTCGCAGACATTAATCTCAATTAGACGTCCATCGACCAAGAAAAGAGAATATTTTATGTACCTGCATGTACACACACATTCGGAGCACCTCGATTCAAAGTTGAAAAATCCAGCCACAGTGTTTTTCAAACACACAATCGAACGCAAAGTTAAATTTGTTTTTAAATTCGACCGAAAAAAAAAAGCACGAAACGGACGTTGATTCATTTCGTTCCAACCGACAAATCATTTTCTTTTTTTTTTTTAACAATTATCACTCGATGGGCACGACATTGAGAATCGAGGCTTGAAGAACTTTCAGACTTTACTCTCAAGTAGGAATAGCTCTCACAGAAGAAAGATAATAACGGAGGATTGCGGTGCTAGCGCACGAACCAAAAGCTCGGCTAGACACTGTAAATCCCTCGATTAGCAGGCCGTTGTACATCGGAAACGCATTAGCAACTACCGAGTATGTGTTCCGCTGGGATTCTTCAATCTCGCTTTCCTGGATCTCAACCTCTGCAACGGCTCGAAATGATCCTGAGCATGATTCCCAAAAGAGTTGAAAAAACCAACAAAAATCGAACGAGTCTGAGTCACTTAAGGTGGTCGGTTCAGAATTAGTGTTAAGAATTTACAAAAATTTGGCATGATCGTAAATTATGATTGGAAAACGATCCAGTCAAAATTTCGAGAGACTACACAGAGCTAGAAAAAAAAATTCGCATTGGGAACATTTAACATTGACTCTTTTATAAGAAATCTCAGTTTTCGTCGCATTTTACAATGAATTCTTATCTTATCTACGAACTACCCGAGGCCCATTAATCAAAATAGTCATTTTTCCACTTTTGTTCGTTTTAGCATTTTTTTTGTGTACTTGAATTTAATTTTTGGCTATAGAAAGTGAAGGATCTTTTAAAAAAAGCTTTCAGTATTTTCTGCATCAATTTTCGAGTCGAAATATTCAGAAGTTTATTTTTTATAACAATTTTTGTCACCGGGGTACAAATCTACCCCATGGTGGCAAGTACGTAATTCTACAGAGGTGTGGCAAGTAAGGATTAAGGAAAATAGTCATTTTTATACTTTTGTTGGTTTTAGCATTTTTTTGAGTGTACTTGAATTTAATTTTTGGCTATAGAAAGTGAAGAATCTTTCAAAAAAAGCTTTCAGAATGTTCTGCAACAATTTTCGAGTCGAAATATTCAGTAGTTTATTTTTTATAACAATTTTTGTCACTGGGGTACAAATCTACCCCATGGTGGCAAGTACGCAATTTTACAGAGGTGTGGCAAGTAAGGATTAAGGATAATAGTCCTTTTTCCACTTTTGTTGGTTTCAGCATTTTTTCTAGTGTACTTAAATTTAATTTTTGGCTATGGAAAGTGAATAATCTTTTAAAAAAAGCTTTCAGTATGTTCTGCAACAATTTTCGAGTCGAAATATTCAGTAGTTTATTTTTTATAACAATTTTTGTCACTGGGGTACAAATCTACCCCATGGTGGCGAGTACGAAATTCTACAGATGTGTGGCAAGTAAAAGTTGACTTTCTTCCTGCTGCTCGTTTCTGAAATCTTCTGATCGAGATAAAAAATAACAAAAGTTACGACGAAAAATGATTAACGAGAAACTTTGTTCACAGAGCGTTTGGAATGCTGTAAAAAAATGTAAAAAATAATATAGAATTGAAAATGTTGATAACTCGTCGTCTAAATCTGTTGGTGAGGCTCAAAGTCATTGGCTCGTGAAATGATTAACTTCCGGCACGTCACGTTTGCAGTTATAGAATTACAAGATTTTGTACGGTGAAATAAAAGAGGTTGAAATTCGAGTCACGTTTCACTCAGTGGTTATTGCAGAGTCGTCGCTTTTATTGTTGTAGAAGGTTGTGAGGAGGGTCTCGAGGGGTCGACTCTCGAGTAAGGATTGTGTCGGACACACTATTGTCTTGAATTTTTCCGTACATTTTTATATTTATTTTTCTCCCTCTGTCATTTTGTTTCTTCTCTTTTGCCCGCACCTCGTCGTCCTTATATCTGTCTTTCTTTTTCTTTCTTCCTATTTTTTCTTTCCACTTTCGAAAACAATCCTTTTTCTTGAGCTTCGCATAACCGTACACGCACATATATACCGTGTCGAAGTATTATTACATTGGACCTTTGAGAATGGCCGCAGCACTTGGTAATAACACGGACCTTAACCCTTACACCTTGCAACTTTCTCGCTCCATTCTCGCATTCCATCCGTACGCACCCATAAATTCATATGAATCGCCCATCGTTTTTTTTTTACTGTCAAAAAAAAAAAACTAATCAACGTTTCCATAAGACGTTTTTTTTTTTATGACGAGAAGTTTGATTACGAAAAATCGTTCACGTGGAAAAAATAGTTGCAACCGAAATATTTCGTAAATCTGTTTCCAAAACTTTCTGGGATTTCTGCAAAAAATTTTTTGACAGAAACACACACGGATCTCCCGAGATCTCGAGCACCACACTGGGAATAAAATTTTGTTAAAAATGGTCGATATTTTGTTGAACACGGCCAACTAAATATTTTTCGATAATTTCAAAATTTTCGTTATTTTGGCAGAATATTTGCTTTCTAATGGAATTGTCAGCAAAGTTTACGATTGCAACGACAAAAATTAGCTTCCGAAGAGACTTTATAGAATATTTCTTGCTGCGATGACACAATTTTTGGAATTATTCGGACAAAACGTTTGGTCGAACGTATCGAACAAAATATCGATCTTTTCCAACAAAATGTTTTTTTTTCAAGTGGCTCTCGCAATGTATAGAACTTACACGAGTCCGTGTACGAGTGAAGATACGGGAGAGATGCAAAGTTTTACCTTTTGGTTCATACGCACGTCGCTCCAGTTATCCTCACTCGCCATTACAGATCCTCACGTCCATGTGTGTATAGAGAGATGAATATATGCTGCAGCATCCCTCGAGATGTTTTCTATCGCAGTCTCCGTCGGATTCAGCGCTTTGGGCATTAATCAAGCGGCAATTTATGGTGCTTAACTGTTGATAAATCAATTGACTGGCTTCAAGGATGCAATCTCGTAGCTTCATATCTTCGAAGATACTAATATCGAGAATATTTATCTAGCTGTGACTTTGCATGCGTCGTTTTGAGCTCAAACGAGATGGTTGATTCAGTTACGACAGCTAACAATTAGAGAATTAAAAAAAACGTCATCGAGCTGATAAGAACGTCGGATCAACGATTCTGATGACTCCGGAGAGACGAAAAAACGTTGTGAATATTTAATCGATCGATTTGTTGAAAATAATACTTCGTGAGGATTAATTTAATTTTCATGGACGTTCGATCCATGAGGGAATTTAGAAACCTTCGTGTTTGGGGCCCATGAGAGCTTTTTGAGAACAGCAAGTGGATCGTTTCCTCCAGGATCCTGTTGGGAGGTTTTTTTGTGCAATAACGAATCAAGGATTCAACGATCAACGTTTCTGATGACTCGGGAGAGACGAAAAAACGTTTTGAATATTTAATCGATCGATTTTTTGAAAATAATACTTCGTGAGGATTAATTTAATTTTCGTGGACGTTCGATCCATGAGGGAATTTAGAAACCTTCGAGTTTGGGCCCCATGAGAGCTTTTTGAGGACAGCAAGTGGATCGTTTCCTCCAGGATCCTGTTGGAAGGTTTTTTTGTGCAATAACGAATCAAGGATTCAACAGGGTGTAAAGACAACGACCCTGAGATATTTCTCGATGAAAGTTTCTCGCGCTATCAAGGCTAACTGGATGGTAGAAATGGCGTATATATTGATTAGCATCTTAATACGTGGCGTGTCCCCGAGGTTTATGAGCACCCTCTCGGGCATACAGCAAAGTACACAGAAGCAACCACAGAGAGCAATTCTCGCAGCGAAACACCCTGGTAATGGGAGAAGAATAATCTTCTTTTTTTTTCGTTCCACCTTTTTGTTTTCTCTGTATTTCGTAGCCCCGTATTTCTTTCTCTCACTCGTTTTTCCTGTCTCGCTTTTTCCTCCTCTTTTTTTATTATGGTTAGCACCCCCAAGGGTCTTTTATATCGCCTGAACGCTAGCATCCAATGTCTCGATCTCGTCGCTTCGATGTAAAAGAGAATTTAGCCTCAAGAGCAGAGAAAAAAAAGGACGCGATGTCGTAAAACATGTGTCAAGGATACGTATGTTTATGGGCGAGAAAATCGTTTGCTCGGCCATTCGGAGCCAACGTAGTACATGGGAGGAGCTTCGATGTCATTTGTCTCGGGATCCTCATTCTCGATACCTTAAGATCGTCCCTATGCACATGATATCAACTGCACAATAATCAATCATGGCTCGTGTCAATTATTACGTCCCATGACATTTTTTTCACTCTCCATTTCAGGCTGCACGCATGTGATTTATAAATCTCAATTAATTTTCGTTTTGGTTCATTAAAAAATATCGATTTTTCAGTTTTGCTTCATCACACAGGAAGCTATGTGACGGCGGATTTTTTTTTCTTCCAGTTTTCAATGCCAAGGTCCTTAGAATGTCCAAAACATCGAAAAATCGAATCTAGAAAAAATGCCCGGATTTTTGTGTGTGTGTGTATGTTCTGGGACTGTAAAATTCAAACGTTTATAACTCGAGAACGGTTTGAGCTACAGGTCTCCCGTTTTGCACAGATTTTAATCTGTACAGGCTCTTCGTTGTCTGAGAATTTTGTTGGAATTGCTAGAAAAATACGAATTTTATGGAATTTTGAACTTTTCAAAAAAAGACTGTCGATGCTCTAACTTTTGCAAATTTTAAGATTTATTACTAATTATTTTTTTATAGATAGAGCATCATAATAGGAAGGTTGGTATCGAATTTAGAAAATATCGGTTGAACGGTTTAAATTTTATGATTTTTCAAATTTTACAAAAATCTGAGTTTTTTGAAAAATCGTCCAACCGCTCTAATTTCTGCAAATTTTGTAACATATTATGTGCAAGTCTGTACTTTCTCTTCACTTTCCAGAAAAGTTGTCAAAATCGTATAATTTAAATGCAAATACAAAAAAAAACGCTGCAAATTGCTTCCTCTGTGAGAAAGTCAAAATCAAAAATATAATTCCTCACAGAGAAAGATTGGATCATCGTATTTTTATTTTTTGTATTGAGAATCGAATGCTTCGTAAATTAATTTGGATTGCGAATAAAAATGGAGACTTTGTAGAGAAAATTGGCAAGCAATCGCAAACAAGCGTGAAATTTTGTTCAATTCACTTTCCCAGTGACTCGCGTGCATTTCCTGCTTGTTTGATCGGTCAGCAGCCTCGGCTCTCGTGTCGCAAAAGATCGTGCGAATCGATGAAGCAGTGTCGAGAACCGGAAGAGATCGAAAGCCGGAGAGGATTCGTGCATGACTATAATATCATAGGCAAAGCCTTTCTGGTCGCTCCGGGGCTCACGCGAGGATCAACCGAGTGCAAAATATACAGGTATTATATGTATTAACCCTAGCCACGATCCATTCGCGCCGAGGTACAAAAATGTACAAGATTTTTCAGTCCAACTGCATAATTTCCTTAATTATTTTTTTTTTTTTTCAGAACGACGAATAATTACGAAGAAATGAATTTTCCTTTTGCAAAATTTTGCATTTTTTGACAGAAACATTGGAGCAATCCCTGTGGAAAAAAAATTTGTTATTTTTTCGTTTTTTACGCTCGACTGAGTCCCACAGGAATTTCTGTCAATTCTCAGGCTCATTGGGCATCGCAGAAATAACGGAATTCCCTTTTTTTTTGTAATTGGCTCGAATGAGCTCGCGTGGAACAGCCTGTATATAAAATCATGCAACATTCAAGTCTTTCGTACAGTTCGAAGCGTTGTGCGCGAGGCTTCTCGTCGACGCGAGCAATACACAGCGAATTATCGTAATCGTAGTGTGCACCTCACGACTAAAGAGCGGAAATATGTAGCCGGTACACGTAATACTGTATCCAGAATGCTCGGCGCATCGCTGATTTACTTACAAACGCACAAAGTATTTAAAATCGATGACGAAGTGCGTTGAGCGAATTTTTGAAATTTTTCAACTTTTCGTCACGTTTTTTCTCGCAGATACGATCGCAGGAAAATTATTCGAACCGAGGCTTGCACGAGCAAACAATATTGTACGGGAAGTAAACAAGTACAAGTTGGATAACTGCAACGAAAAGTATTTTACGGGTTCGTGGCACGATTTCTCACAGTACGCTCAACAGGATCATGCACTTCGTGATCCGGAAGCTACTTTTTCTTGCCTAGTTCTCGTTTCTTATTTCTCTACCTTTCTCGTGACACCGTTATTTGCTCGTAAAAGAGATTGAGAAAAAACAGGAACAAGAGGAAAAAGGAGAAGAGAGAGAGAGAGAGAGAGAGAGAGAGAGAACAAATTGTGTGGGTCGAGACGTATCATGCTCGAGCCCTCAACCGCGTATATCTTTTCCTCTAATTTCATCTCGCGTCCACAGTCGCGATCGTTGCATCTCTCGGAGTACAAACAAGGAAGCGAATTTCTGGTGAATCGGAGAAATAGCATAGAGACTGAAGAAAGATCTCAAGAAATCAAATTGACATTAGCAGATTAAGGACGTTGTATGGCAACGGTCAAATCTAAATTTTTCTTTTCAGTTTTTTATACATATACAAAATGGTTTTCGAGCCCAAGTTCATTGTTACAAATTGACTAAAGAACGACATACTCTAAATCCAAGATTCTCCGAGGAAATCTGTATTTTTTATGTAATAAACAAAATTTCGAAAATATTTAACGACCGATTTGTTTTGAAAAACTGAATAAAGCTTCGTCGATGTTACATAAAAGTGTATGCAAAGTTTTAAGAGGCTTCACCATTTAGAAATGGAAATATTTGATGCTGAAAATTGCAACTTTTAACACACGCTCTTACGAGAAACTATTGAAAATAGTGATTTTTATGAATAAATATCTCGACTTCTACATGGTGAAAACTCTTAAAATTGTGCGAGCTATTAGATGTCATTGTTCTCATTGTGTGGTGCAAATTTAAAGAAATTCCATCGAAAGGAAATTTTGCATACATCGTCCTTAACGTTCTTGCATACAAAAAATTGTTACAAATTCACTAAAGAACAAAATACTCTAAATCCAAGATTCTCCGAGGTAATCTGCATTTGTTGTATAATAAACAAAATTTCGAAAAAATTCAACGACCGATTTGTTTTGAAAAACTGAATAAAGCTTCTTCGATGTTACATAAAAGTGTATGCAAAGTTTTAAGAGGCTTCATCATTTAGAAATGGAAATATTTAATGTTGAAAATTGCAACTTTTGACACACGCTCTTACGAGAAACTATTGAAAATCGTGATTTTTATAAATGAATATCTCGACTTTTACATGGTGAAAATTGAAAGAAATGCTATCGATGGAAATAAGTCCCTCGTTGATTTTTCGTGAACGATGCATCCGAGAAAAAGTCGAATTTGATTTTTTTGTCAGAGAAACTCACTTGCAGTCCACCCAGCCTTCGGATATTTTGGATTTTGGACTTTTAGGCCAGCCTGTACGTATGAAAAAAAGACTTTGCAAGGTTCGACTGTGTCTTTGCGCCTTATTCCTCGCAAAGGTATAACCCACGGTGCATTCCTTTTCTACTGGCAGAGTATAGACAGCGTTCGAAACTATGGGACACCATACAACACTCCTGACTATTTTCCATCTCTTGTTCACTCCCCCTCTCTCTCTCTCCCTCTCGGTCTCTGGCGTTGTCTTGTAATTCGCGAGAAAAGAGCGCCTACACAATTACGTGTGGCAGGGCACGACAACGAGCACACAGAGAGTCTATTTTTCTGTAGGACTTTAGCCAGCGAACACTATGCAGAAACTTAGCATGTGTGTCGATCCTCTGTGCTACACCCTTAACCTCTTTGCTTGGCTGGATTACACAGAGCCGCGAGACGATAAGGAAGAGACACAGAAGAAGGGAAAGATTAAAGGAAGAGAAAGAAAAGAGAGAAAAGTCTGGGAGGACTGTATAGAGTGTACAAGCCGATAATTTAGCACTTTTGTTGCTTTTTTCTGGATGTTTATTTGGTTCGTTGCTTCACGGACGTATGTACAGTATTTTACATGGATTAAGGCCTTCCTCCACAAACAGCCTCTTCGGAGGAAACTTGGAGCTAGTAAAACACCGAGAATTTCATGGGGTTGTATGTTTGTTTTGTGTATTTAGTATTTTTCTCGTTATTTCGTGCACTGAAAAGAAAATTTTGTTGGAAATGATGGATATTTTGTTCGATACGTTCGACCAAACGTTTTTTTTCATAATCACAAAAATTGTGTCATTGCAGCAAGAAATATTTCAGAAAATCTCTTCGGAAGCAAAATTTTGTCGTTCCAATCGTAAATTTTGCTGACGATTCCATTAGAAAGCAAATATTCTGCCAAAGTAACGAAAATTTTGAAATTATCGAATAAATATTTAGTTGGCCGTGTTCAACAAAATATCGAGCATTTTTAAGAAAATTTTATTTCCAGTGTATAGAAAAAAGTAGCAAGCGGTTTATGGTGGAAGAAATTCTGTCAAAATGTCTGCAAAGAATACGAAGCAGATTTTTATTAATCGCGAAAAATAATTCTGTTCAGTCCATATCAGTTAATTACACTGAAAAGAAAATTATGTTGGAAAATTTCGATATTTTGTTCGGAACGTTCGACTAAACGTTTTGTTTGAATAATCCCAAAAATTGTGTGATCGCAGCAAGCAATATTCTATAAAGTCTCTTCGGAAGCAGAATTTTGTCGTTCCAATCGTAAATTTTGCTGACGATTCCATTGGAAAGCAAATATTCTGCCAAAATAACGAAAATTTTGAAATTATCGAAAAATATTTAGTTACTGGCCGTATTCAACAAAATATCGACCATTTTTAACGAAATTTCATTTTCAGTGTGGCTCCGTGATAAATAAAATAGTAAATTTGCATTTATTAAAAAAAAATTGTTTTTCTCAACGTACACTGGGAATGAAATTTTGTTAAAAATCGTCGACATTTTGTTGAATACGGTGAACTGAATATTTTTTTATAATTTCAAAATTTTCGTTATTTTGCCAGTGTATTTGGTTTCTAACGGAATTGTCAGCGAAATTTACGAGTGCAACGACAAAAATTCGCTTCCGAAGAGACTTTCTAACATTTTTTTTGCTGCATTGACATAATTTTTGGGATTATTGGAAAAAAAAAAACGTTTAGTCGAACGTATCGAACAAAAAATCCATCTTTTTCAAAAAAATTTGGTTTTCAGTGTATTTTTCGATTTGTGCTACGTCAAGGTCTCCGCGGCCTCACTCCTCGCGTTCTTGGTCTATTCGCGCTGTGAGTAAAGCTCTTCTCTCTTATGGTTACGGTCAAAGCCGAGAAAGAGTCAGGCCAACAATTTACGAGCACACACGGATGTCTCGGGGGCACATACAGTCCGTACCTTCATTTCGTATATGCTCGCACATATATATGTGCATATAAACATGTTGGACGAGGACGTTACATCGCGTCGGTTTGTTTCTACCGGACCTGCTGCGTGAGAGACATGAAGAGAGTTGAGGAAACGACGAGCTGGAACAGTGAGATATATACCACGGAACAGAGGAGCTGGGGCAAAGGATCTCTTTACTAAGCGCGAGGAGCAAGCGAGCCAGGAGCAGAAAGAGTCGCGCATATCCAACTGCGTCCACCTCCGCACACTTTGTTCTCTTGCCTTGTCCTTGTTTCTCTGTTTCTCTCGGGTCATGCTTCTCTGGATTCGTATGGACAAGGATCACGTGTTGGAACATGCTCGTCGATATGAATGTTGAAATTCGATCGTGCGGAACATCGAGATCCATGAATTCTTCGTTGCAGCTGCTCTGGTAATAAAATTTTATTAAAAATGCTCGATATTTTGTTGAACACGGCCAACTAAATATTTTTCGATAATTTCAAAATGTTCGTTATTTTGCCAGAATATTTGCTTTCTAATGAAATTGTCAGCAAAATTTACGATTGGAACGACTAAAATTTGCTTCCGAAGAGACTTTATAGAATATTTCTTGCTGCGATTACACAATTTTTGGGATTATTCAAACAAAACGTTTAGTCGAACGTATTGAACAAAATATCGATCTTTTCCAACAAAATTTTCTTTTCAGTGTAATTAACTGATATGGACTGAACAAAATTATTTCTCGCGGTTAATAAAAATCTGCTTCGTATTTTTTCCAGACATTTTGACAGATTTTCCTCCACCATAAACCGCTTGCTACTTTTTTCTGTACACTGGAAATAAAATTTCGTTAAAAATCGTCGATATTTTGTTGAACACGGCCAACTAAATATTTTTCGATAATTTCAAAATTTTCGTTATTTTGGCAGAATATTTGGTTTCTAATGGAATTGTCAGCAAAATTTACGATTGGAACGACTAAAATTTGCTTCCGAAGAGACTTTATAGAATATTTCTTGCTGCGATGACACAATTTTTGGGATTATTCAAACAAAACGTTTGGTCGAACGTATCGAACAAAAAATCGATCTTTTCCAACAAAATTTTCTTTTCAGCGATCGGTAGTCCTCATGAGAATCTTTGTTGCATGGAAATCCTCCTTGCACACGATCACTTCCTTAATTCTGACATTCCTTTTTTTCGTTTCAACTTCAACATCGTTAAAAGTTTCTTTCCGAGGTCAACATTCCGAGGGTTCCATCGTGGTGTACCAGGCCCCATGGAGACCTGTTGAACGTGCGAAATTTCCTACGAAGGATATCTCAATCTTACTTACGCCTTTTGCCCGACCATTTGCACAGGTTGCAAGACATATACGGGACTATGAAATGGGCGGGAGAGCGTTACAACTGGCATAGAACAGTGGTTTCGTTCGATTTACGACCGGGAAACGATCAGCCGCCAAGTTTACACCGTTCCCACCGCACCGTCGCGCTATACCTTTGCCCCAGCTCCGTGGGCTTCTTCAGGTCCCCGGGATGGAAGACTCAACTTGGAAGATCCAAAGAAACGCGAGGGTATCCCTCTCGGACGAAGAGACCTACGCGTTGACTGGAATGAATGAAATTTTGTTAAAAACCGTCGATATTTTGTTGAGCAATTTTGTAATTTCAAAAGTTTCGTTATTTTGGCAGTAAATTTGGTTTTTACCGAAATAGTCAGCGAAATTTACGAGTAGAAAAAATTTGCTCACTAAGAGACTTTCTAAAACATTTTTTGCTGCATTGACACGTGTTGAAAAGTCTTGGAACTTCCGTTACGCGAAGGTGGTCACGATCATCGCTCGAATTATTTTTCTCGTGGCTCCTTTTTCTCGAGCCTTTCCGTCCACTG
The DNA here is from genome assembly GCA_037952995.1 of Hyposoter didymator. Classification (NCBI taxonomy): domain Eukaryota; kingdom Metazoa; phylum Arthropoda; class Insecta; order Hymenoptera; family Ichneumonidae; genus Hyposoter; species Hyposoter didymator. The sequence continues at coordinate 14,346,967 of JBAJMU010000004.1, read as the reverse complement.
TCTCCGCGCTCATTTATCCATCATTCTTTCGCGAACGATCGAAGCGTGAAAGATCCGGCACGAGGAGAATTTTACGTTCGAGTACGTTGGACGAGGGACATGGAAAGAAGACAAGGAATGCCAACGTTCGTTTTATCACTATGACAAGCCGTCGCATACTTTTCATACCACGAGAGTTTCTTTCGCAGACTGCAAGTTATCGCGTCTCATTCATGGCTCGCGACTGCGGAGAATGATAAGGCGTTCGGTTTAATTGTTTCAGGAGTGATTAAAAATTAAATCAGTCAAAAAATCAATAAAAATGAAAAGAATTTGAAAAGCTCCTCGTCAGGATAATTAAAAAAAATAAATAGTCCAGCCAAGAAAATCGTAAAAATAAGTTTCGAGTAGAAAAAGGAAAAGAATGCAATTCCGAATGCACGGGGCTTTTGGAATGACGTCCACGCCACGAGGATTTGTCACAGGGCGTTAAGAATAACGCTCGGTCGGTAGAAAAGAGTATTTTTTGCCTTTTGTTTTATTTCCTTAACAAACTCGAAGCGTGACGAGGATTGTAGCTCAGGAAAGAGCCGGGCGAATGAAAAATAGTCGATTCGAACGAGATAGCATTCGGTCTCTCTCGATCTCATTCTTCGTTCCGAAGCGATGATGAGGGCATTAAAAATGGCGTCGATCTGTAGAAAGCGAAGGGCGAGTTGAGCAAATACTAAATTCATTAAGTTCCGATACATTCCTTCGTGTCTGCACCTTTCGCACACTTGCCATCTTTTTGCTCCTTCACTCACGTTCAAACAACACATAACCGGTAAAGTGAAAGGGAAACATATATATCTATACGTATCTGTATGCACAAAATATATTAGGATTCTGTCTCCACTTGGGGCTAAAAAAAATATTCCATGAAGCGTCTGATTGATTTATAGTTACGAGTTCATGGACCGGCCGGACTGGACTCTCCGGAATAAAAACGTTACGGAACTTTCATACTTTTTGTTGACTCTCAACAGCCTTATTCGAATTGTTAACAACATTCTTTATTTTGGTGTTGTCTTATAGCAGAAACGCTCCAAAAATTAAGGGACACGATTTTTGCTATTATACTATTGTTAATGTTCGTTCAACGTTCGCGAATACACAAACACTCGTCTTTCGTTTGGTTTATGCTCGATAGAATGTGTCGAACAAAATTTATAAAATTTTTAAAAGTCTATAAATTTTATAAATTTTTTAATTTTATAAATTTGTGAATTTTATAAATTTGTGAATTTTATAAATTTGTGAATTTTATAAATTTGTGAATTTTATAAATTTGTGAACTTTATAAATTTGTGAATTTTATAAATTTGTGAATTTTATAAATTTGTGAATTTTATAAATTTATTAATTTTATAGATTGTGTAAATTTTAGAAATTTATAAAATTTACAAAATGAATAGCAAAATTTGTAATTCATAAAATTTATAAAGGTTTATAAATTTATAAGTTTTATAAATTTATAAGGTTTTATAAATTTTATAAATTCTTTTGATTTTAAAATTTATAAAGTTTTGTAAATTTTATAAATTCTTTTAATTTTAACATTAATAAAGTTTTATAAATTTTATAAAATCTGTTAATTTTAGAATTTATAAAGTTTTATAAATTTTATGAGTTCTTTTAATTTTAAAATTTATAAAGTCGCATAAATTTTATAAATTCATAAATTAATATTTAATATTTTATAAATTTTTATAAAACTTATACAATTTCATAATTTTTCTAAATTTATAAATAAATATTTAATATTTTATAAAATTTATCAAATTTTACGATGAAATTTACCAAATATTTACGAAAATTGATAATCGTATCATAATCTGACACAACGGATGCCCCACAATTACGACTGGATGTTGAAATCTAAAGGATCTAATCGTTGAAACGTTTCGAATGTTCAGAGACATTTCCGCTGCTGTTATCTGGTAGTGCGACTCTCTTTACACGACATTTGCATCATTGGGTCGTACCAGCTGCATAATTAGCCGGCTAGTGTTTTTCCTCTCCCTGTCTCTCCCCCTTAAATCCATGCGAATCCCTTCGACTGGACTCGACGTGACAAATAACTGTATGTGCTCCTTGAACAGGCACAGAGCCACGAAAGCGTGCAGATGAATAGCATGAGAAAACGTTGAAGATTCCTAAACCCACGAAATCGAATCGAACGAATTTTGTTGGTTAATGTTTCTTACACGAACGTGGCCACATTTGAGTGGTGGAATAAAAGAAGAAAAAATAACTAAAGCGTCTGGTCGTTGTACTGTTACGGTGACTGGTCTCTGGCCAAAACACCTAAACGAGCAGCCACATCAGACTAATTGCCCAAGCTCGAACAGGTTGAGTGGTGAAGAGCTCACTGGATCTCCGAGAAAGTCTTGAATATTGCTAACTCGTTTAATGGAGCCAGGAGGGTCCATCGCGTCCTTAATGGGCACGGTTAATAAGCCAGTCGTTTGTGTTTGACCTCCGAACGGTGTGAAGTTCCGTTAAAAAAGATAAAACGCAAAAAAAAACTCGAACCAAATGAGTACTCGAACCATTTTGTACCCTCAATCGTTACTCGTACGAAAAGACAAAAAACAAGAGTCTGAAATAATTTTTTTCACCAATTTCCAACAGACGAGTCGAAAAAAAAAACAAAAAAGAAAAAACTTGTTGTAAAAAAAAATTTGAAAAATGAAATAATTGAGTAAAATCGCTGTTTGATTGTTTAAAGGTGCGGGTAATCCCTTAACGGGAAACAAGCTTCCCTGGCCGCGACCATAAACCGTAAATAGACAGAATACGAAGCTCGATTATGCACGCACGAGTCCAGAGCTTCTCCCCACTCCTTGTGACGTTGTTACCGAGCGCTACCGGCGCGCCCTCGTGCGACGGCGTCCCCTAACTACTCGCCGCGCGTTTCTTCAGACTCAAACGCTCCGGGACTTTGTTCTTCTTCGGTCTCGGTATAGTTAGAGCATCATCGATGCCAAGTGGCGACTACGATTCACATGGCACGTACGTGTTGGTAAGAACACGTTAGTAAGCATTGGACTTGGTCTCGTGTCCTTCGTTCGCGGCCATACTGCGGGCTTTCGCGGAATACAACTAACAGCGGGATCCGGGCGCCTTCTCGCTAATTGATCGGTGTATACGTATCGGTAAAGTACCCTCCCGGGCTTATACACTCACGTACCAATTCTCCCGCTGCTCTTAATGTTTAAACTATCACCGCAACAACCATACGTTCATGTAGTTACTTTGACCATCATCAGTGATTAAGAATGACGATACATCGACGTGTAACATTTACTCGATGCCGGAGAGCACACGCCAATGTACCAGCAACTATCCAACGCCATTTCTTACTTTACTCAACCACACACTGTGACACGAACTGATATTCTTGTGTGTCTGATGCTTCCCGCTGATTATGTCCAACTCTCCTTTCTCTCTCTCTCTCTGTCTCTTTACCTCGTGGCTGTGTACCCATTGCTGGAGGCTCGCCTCGGCGCAGAGAGAAATCCAACGAGCAGTAAAAAACCATCTTCGTTAATCAATTAATATAAATCCTTTTTGTGCGAAATTCCCCGCTGATGTTACAAATTGCCATGTGAGACTAAAGTCGTTCTTGACGTTTTTGTCCGAGCACCTGCACACGTCCCCGCACCAAACCTGCAGTGGAATAAAAGAGTCACGTATGACACCGATTGACATTCAGAGAAGCTGGTGTCATGCTCGAGAAGCTCTCTCCTCAAACGTAGATTTCTTGGTAACAAGTTTTGGAGCTGGTTTTTTCGTCTCGAACGCACTGTGTGCCTCGATATCTGCTCGAGTTAGTTTCACGCTAAATTTTTCTATTTTCCTAACAGCTCATCGAACATTTATTAACTTTTCCTAGGCCCAAGAAAAATGGATCCGGAAACTGCAACATTGATTTGATTCCGTTGATTTCCGTTTCAGTATTGATTTCTGTTGCCCCCTTGAAAAAAAAGAGCGAGAGCAAAAATAGACGATGAAAAGAAAAAAAGGTTGAAAATCTTTTTACTTTTTCTCATTTTTATTCAGCAGAGGAATAAAAATGTGCGCGACGAGGAGTTTCCAGCTTTTTTTTTTTTTTTTTGGACTTTGTATCTATCTCGATCTTCGCTGGTGAATTCTCGCGAGAGTTCGGGAAACAAACTCAATGATTTTATACATTTATATGTGTGGCTCTTTACAGGCCTATCGAATCGTTGTTCTCGGTAGCTTTTACGTATGGCTTGAATGCTTTGTAGCACGCTTACACCGTTTGGATGGAATGAGAGACAGAAAGGGAAACGGAGAAAGAGAAACTCGAAGATTGCTGCAAATCGTGCAGCAATTTTTTTTTTTCTTTTTTTTTTCTTTTTTCTATGAGACATGCATGGCTTGAGCGAATGGGGAGTGCACACGAGCATGCAGCAAGAGTCCGGAGAAGAGAAAGAGGAAAAGCACGAGAGACTTCGAGGTTGAGAAAAAATGGGAAAATTTTGTTTACGAATGAAAAATGCGATGACGAAATGAATTTTAGTTTCAGGACGAAATCTTGGGAAATAATGACGTGATCGGAATGAGAAATAGGCCGGACCAGCAGACACCGGTTGCATGGAAAATATACTCTGTTGTATTTTATTTAATGCCGCGCAGTTGGCGCGCGGTGTCTTTGGCTCTTTCTCGCGCAGGGTAATCCATGTTTCTCCATAACAATAAAATCGATACGTATATCGCTGGAGAACGTGGTTCTCTTAAGCACCGCGAAGAGAATCGGGAGGATGATTCACGCGGGTCTCTGATCGACTTGAAATTGTTGCGGTGTTTCTTTCCGATCTGATAGACCGCGTGAGTACATTTATGGAAGACATAAAATACGTATGACTATATTGTCTGAATGGTGTCCTTTTCTTTATGCATCTACGTACACATGAAAATGATGCGGTCTGGTTTATCTAGAGGGATTGCGGAATTATAATTCATCGAGTATCGTTACAGCTCGGACAGACAACGAGTACAGTTTGGAACGATAGACCAAAGAGAATAAATAGTAACTTCGTAGCACTTTGCTCGTTGGCAGGCAATGAGAGCTACGAGATCGATAGAGTTCGGAGTGACTGGTGTTTCGATCAAAATTCAATCGAATAACAGAAACATTCTGCTAGTCGTTCATTCTTTTTTCATTTTCTTTTTTTACATACAGATATTCAGACGAGTTTCCTTCATGGACAACAGATCGGAATTGCCAGCTGTTGCAGCTGTGTGTGTGTAGCTGCGTCGAGTTTCGAGCTGCATCGAAACTTGTGCACGATCGATTCTTCACCTCTTTACGATACGAGTATACGTTTCAACTCAGGATGTAACTTTACCGAGGATTGCCATAAAGTGTACGTGTATCGAAGAAAAAAAGGGACCGGTATATCCAACGATCGGATTACACGCTCCGATAACTCGCAACGAGACGAGTCAGCGATAGAACGAGAATATTGAAAACGCTCCGGCATGCGATACTATTTTTTTTCATTTACCTCGCAGAATATCGAAAGGATTGACATAATCGTGACCATGATTTACGACCATTTCAATCCCGAAATGAATGTTCCAGAACGCACGTTATCGGAATAGCCATCTGCCAGGAATTAATTATCGCATAAATAACTTTTCCAACCATTATCTCTAATAAACGCCTGTGCAAATTTGTGACCATCCCCAAAAAACCATCAACATCAACAATCAATAATCAGGGAGTGATCTAATGCGACTACGAACCCGTTATGCTGTCCAGTTATAAAAAAATTGTTCATCTTCTCAGATTTATGTTTCAACTGCATGCCACATGATGGATAAATAAATAATTACGTTCATTAATAAAAAATATTCCAATTTCTTCATTCCTGATGAAAAATATTTCGAATATTTAGCAAAAATCCCAATAACTTTGCTCAATTAATCGAGCTCTTACGGTTCGACTCCAGGATCTTCAAAAGAGCAGCAAAGATTTCAAAACAATTATCGACACCGTCATAAAATTTCATCAAGACGATTAGACTGTAAAAAGAAAAAAAAGAAAATTGTACGAAACACGAGTCTTGAAAGAAAAATGAAACGGTGAGTTGATGGCCTTGAAATATATAACAAGTGTAATGAGCACGCAGTCTGGCTACCGAGGAGCATGCAAAATTCATGATTTTTATAAGTTGGTTTTTTTTTTATTTTCTATTTTAACGCCACGACATTCTTGGCTGGATATGGAGAGTCTCTTGGATTCTCGCGTCCGTCTTCATGAGGACCATTAGTGCTCTGTCCCTTTATTAGCCCACCCATACGCATTCGTGCTCACCTCAGGGAGTGCACAAATTAACGATATTATCGTGCAAGATTGTTAAAGTATAGGCTAATATGGGGAGAGGCTGGGGTGAAAATTATACGGACGAGAGCATTATGATGGTGTGTTGGGTGTGTGTTGCGTGGCCTACCGTAGTTCCCCATCGAAGGAACCAGCCCGTACCATCGTATATAATTTATACGCGCTATTGCAATACGCCATTTAAACAATAGCTAGTCAATTCGTAAACAAAATGTTCGGACAAGCACGAAGCTATAAAAAGTGAAGAATTTCGCAGGCTAGAAGACGAAGCAAACTCTTTAACGTCTCAGTCATTTTGTTCTGGAGCAACAAACTGCAAGATTGCTGCAAGAAAAACTAAATAAAGCTTCTTTGATGTTACAGAAAAGTGTATGCAAAGTTTTGAGAGGCTTCACCATTTAGAAATGGAAATATTTGATGTTGAAAATTGCAACTTTTAACACAGGCTCTTATGAGAAACTACTGAAAATAGTGATTTTTATAAATAAATATCTCGACTTCTACATGGTGAAAACTCTTAAAATTGTACGAGCTATTAGATGTCATTATTCTCATTGCGTGGTGCAAATTTAAAGAAATTCCATCGAAAGGAAATTTTGCATACATCGTCCTTAACGTTCTTGCATACAAAAAATTGTTACAAATTCACTAAAGAAGAAAATACTCTAAATCTAAGATTCTCCGAGGGAATCTGCATTTGTTGTATAATTAACAAAATTTCGAAATAACTTTACGAGCGATTTATTTTGAAAAACTAAATAAAGCTTCTCCGATGTTGCATAAAAGTGTATGCAAAGTTTTGAGAGGCTTCACCATTTAGAAATGGAAATATTTAATGTTGAAAATTGTGATGATTATAAATAAATATCTCGATGTCTGCATGGAGAAACTTTTTAAAATAGCGCGAGCTAATGAATATTACAATTTTCTGTGTATGGTGAAAATTTGAAGGGATTCTATCGAATTTTGCATACAACGTCCTTAAGAAATGTGTGTATGTTTCAAATCCATGGGTCGGTATGTGACGCCAATTGATAATTTTGTTTTGCTACCTGGTTCCTCACTCTGTGAGAATCATCTTTGAAAAGACAATCCATGAGTTGTTTGTTTCTGCGATATAAACTGAACTCCGATCATTGGACATCGATAAACAAGGACTTTTATTTTTTTTCTGGCACGAGAGCGCGTTAGAAAGTCTTTGACTCGTGACATCGAATCCTTCTGCTGGCAGGCCTGAAGAGGAGTCGATCCTCACTGGAGTCGAGAAAAAGAGACAAGGAAGTTTCGATCACGTTCGAGACGCTAAGCGACATGATGTCTCGAGCGAGCTAGGCCGGATCTCAGTTTACTCTCGGCGCGTTCTCATCTCTTCCCCTTTTACTTGTTCGGTCTCTCGCAGCAGTCCCTCGCTCTTCTACTTTCGATCGCAGCAGCCCTGCTTGTCCACTGGCAGGTCTCATTCTTACACCGTCACGAGCAGCCGCATCATTAGGCCGCCCAGCATTACAAATGACGTCAAGGCATCTGCAAGGATAGCTCAGCCTCCACACTCCCTCGTCCTTTAATTTTGCATCTTCTTCCTCGCAGTCCTGCTTCTCGTTTTTCCTTCCTCGTGCTTGAATAATAAGTTTCTGCTGTTTCGACGCCGTGCCCTATAATCTACAGGACTTTGCTGGTCCACGTGCTTCAACATATCGACCAATCATCGTCGCAGTATCTGGCCAGAAATACGACACGTAAATATCGACAACAAAATAATTTGATTTATAATTTTATAATTATTAATTAGATCATTAAATTATAAAAATTGTATTAATTAATTAATATTTTAATTATTAATTCATAATTTTATTAATTAATTAATATTTTAATTATTAATTCATAATTTTATTAATTAATTAATATTTCAATTATTAATTCATAATTTTATTAATTAAATAATTAATTAATTGTTCAATCGCATGCGTAATATTGCAATTAGAGAGAGACGGAGAGAAGATGAGAAAATAAAAGGTGCGTGTCTCGTCCCAAGTCAGAAAAAGACAGAACATTGGAGAAATCCTTTTTTTTGTTTTCTAAATTAATTCTTCGTTGGTTTTTTAATCCCAGATTGTAGAAACTTTTGACAGCGATCATGACGTCGAAGTTTGCATCGTTGAAATGCAACGAAAGCTCATTATTTTGTTATAGCATCGCATGAAATTTTTATACAGTGTTCGTCGACAATAACGAGAAATTCTTGTTCGCCATTCAAAAAGTAAATTTACTAGAAAAATTCGAACGAGTCAATTAATTATTAAAATAATTTTAAAAAATATATTTTCCTTTGCATTTGCAACGATGCAAACTTCGATATCATCGGCGATCGGTGGTCGTAATGTTCGTCGAAAGAATTGTTGTTGCATGGAATTTTCGAAAAGGTTCAGGCTTCGTACGATCCAAAGTCAACATTCCGAAACTCGCAACCATGAAGAACCTGTTGAACGGGCGAAATTTCCTACGAAGGATATCTCAATCTTGCGTAGGGTCTCGCCCGAGTGTCTGTACAAGTTCCACGACATATACGGGTCTATGAAATCGGCCGGAGAGCATTACGACTGGCACAGAGCAGTGGTTTCGTTCGATTTACGACCGGGAAACGATCAGCCACCAAGTTTACACCGTTCCCATCACTATCTTTACCTTTGCCTCGGCTCCATGAGTTCCTTCAGGTCCGTAACGTACATCCAGCTGAACTGAGAAAATCCACAAAGGATTTCGAAGCTCGCTCTCTGGGATAGAGAGCAAGAGATCAATGGCAGAAGACGGAGTTGTAACGCGTGCAGGAGCAGGAGAGTTGATGCAGCATATTTCATGATTGCACTGGAAACAAAATTTTGTTAAAAATCGTCGATGTTAAATATTTTTTGATAATTTTCAAATTTTCGTTATTTTGCCAGTAAATTTGGTTTCTTTCGGAATTGTCAACGAAATTTGCTATTGGAACGACTAAAATTTGCTTCCGAAGAGACTTTCTCTACTGGAAACAAAATTTTGTTGGAAAAGATCGATATTTTGTTCGATACGTTCGACTAAACGTTTTCTTTGAATAATCCCAAAAATTGTGTCATCGCAGCAAGAAATATTCTATAAAGTCTCTTCGGAAGCATATTTTCGTCGTTCCAATCGTAAATTTTGCTGACAATTCCATTAGAAACCAAATATTCTGCCAAAATAACGAAAATTTTGAAATTTTCGAAAAATATTTAGTTGGCCGTGTTCAACAAAATATCGAACATTTTTAACAAAACTTTATTTCCTGTGTCGAATATTTCTTTTTGCAATGACACAATTTTTGGGATTATTAAAAAAAAAAACGTTCAGTCGAACGAAATATCGATTTTTTCCAACGAAATTCTGTTTTCAGGGTGCAGTCGACTGATCCAAATGAATACGTACAAGAAAAGGAGGTCGAGGGGATCGCGACTTGCAGTTTTATCAGAACTTCAAGAATTTTTCTNTGAAATTATCGAAAAATATTTAGTTGGCCGTGTTCAACAAAATATCGACCATTTTTAACAAAATTTTATTTCCAGTGTCGAATATTCCTTTTTGCAATGACACAATTTTTGGGATTATTAAAAAAAAAACGTTCAGTCGAACGAAATATCGATATTTTCCAACGAAATTTTGTTTCCAGGGTGCAGTCGTCTGATCCAAATGAATACGTACAAGAAAACGAGGTCGAGGGGATCGCGACTTGCAGTCTTATCAGAACTTCAAGAATTTTTCTCGAGAGCCAACTGCAGATTACTCTTGGTTGCGCAGCATCAATCCACTTGGACCAATTTAATTTTTCCTCCTCGTATTTTCGTCATCCGGAAAAATTTGAGTGGATAGAACGAGCACGAAGACGATAACTCCGATCGCCGTAGGATATTCTTCTTCACAGCCAGACAGGAATGCGGTAAACATCGCAATTCCAATGAAAAAGGGAGAGCGTGGTAAAATATAAGGAAGTACATGAGTCTCGATGAAAAGTGCATCGTAATGTAGTTTGCGGTATACCGGAAATAGAGAAAGAACGTCTAAAGTGTCATTGACTTTTTTTCTGCTCTCTCTCTCACCCTTTTCCTTCGTCCATGTTCCTGCGAACGCTTTTCTTCATATCTCGAATTTGACGTTTCGTCAGATTTTGTTTTTCGTTCGAAAAATAAAATTAACTGAATAAATAAAAACATCGTATTTTTAATAATGAACGAGAAATTGAAATTTTACTCACAACATTTTATTTACTGGTCAAAAAATTTTTGCGACTGATTACGCGTCAGCGATCGCATTTTTTTTTTTTTTTTTTTTTNTTTCTGCTGTTTCGACGCCGTGCCCTATAATCTACAGGACTTTGCTGGTCCACGTGCTTCAACATGTCGACCAATCATCGTCGCAGTATCTGGCCAGAAATACGACACGTAAATATCAACAACAAAATAATTTGATTTATAATTTTATAATTATTAATTAGATTATTAAATTATAAACATTGTATTAATTAATTAATATTTTTATTATTAATTCATAATTTTATTAATTAATGATTTTATTAATTAAATAATTAATTAATTGTATAATCGCATGCGTAATATTGCAATTAGAGAGAGACGGAGAGAAGATGAGAAAATAAAAGGTTCGTGTCTCGTCCCAAGTCAGAAAAAGACAGAAAATTGGAGAAATCCTCTTTTTTCTTTTCTAAATGAATTATTCGTTGGTTTTTTAATCCCAGATTGTAGAAACTTTTGACAGCGATCATGATGTTGAAGTTTGCATCGTTGAAATGCAACGAAAACTCATTATTTTGTTATAGCATCGCATGAAATTTTTATACAGTGTTCGTCGACAATAACGAGAAAGTCTTGTTCGCCATTCGAAAAGTAAATTTACCAGAAAAATTCGAACGAGTCAATTAATTATTAAAATAATAAATAAAAAATATATTTTCCGTTGCCATTGCAACGATGCAAACTTCGATATCATCAGCGATCGGTGGTCGGCATGTTCCCGTCGAAAGAATTGTTGTTGCATGGAATTTTCGAAAAGGTTGAGGCTTCGTACGATCCAAAGTCAACATTCCGAAACTTCCATCCATGAAGAACCTGTTGAACGGGCGAAATTTCCTACGAAGGATATCTCAATCTTGCGTAGGGTCTCGCCCGAGTGTCTGTACAAGTTCCACGACATATACGGGTCTATGAAATCGGCCGGAGAGCATTACGACTGGCACAGAGCAGTGGTTTCGTTCGATTTACGACCGGGAAACGATCAGCCACCAAGTTTACACCGTTCCCATCACTATCTTTACCTTTGCCTCGGCTCCATGAGTTCCTTCAGGTCCGTAACGTACATCCAGCTGAACTGAGAAAATCCACAAAGGATTTCGAAGCTCGCTCTCTGGGATAGAGAGCAAGAGATCAATGGCAGAAGACGGAGTTGTAACGCGTGCAGGAGCAGGAGAGTTGATGCAGCATATTTCATGATTGCACTGGAAACAAAATTTTGTTAAAAATCGTCGATGTTAAATATTTTTTGATAATTTTCAAATTTTCGTTATTTTGCCAGTAAATTTGGTTTCTTTCGGAATTGTCAACGAAATTTGCTATTGGAACGACTAAAATTTGCTTCCGAAGAGACTTTCTCTACTGGAAACAAAATTTTGTTGGAAAAGATCGATATTTTGTTCGATACGTTCGACTAAACGTTTTCTTTGAATAATCCCAAAAATTGTGTCATCGCAGCAAGAAATATTCTATAAAGTCTCTTCGGAAGCATATTTTCGTCGTTCCAATCGTAAATTTTGCTGACAATTCCATTAGAAACCAAATATTCTGCCAAAATAACGAAAATTTTGAAATTTTCGAAAAATATTTAGTTGGCCGTGTTCAACAAAATATCGAACATTTTTAACAAAACTTTATTTCCTGTGTCGAATATTTCTTTTTGCAATGACACAATTTTTGGGATTATTAAAAAAAAAAACGTTCAGTCGAACGAAATATCGATTTTTTCCAACGAAATTCTGTTTTCAGGGTGCAGTCGACTGATCCAAATGAATACGTACAAGAAAAGGAGGTCGAGGGGATCGCGACTTGCAGTTTTATCAGAACTTCAAGAATTTTTCTTGAGAGCCAACTGCAGATTCCTCTTGGTTGGGCAGCATCAATCCACTTGGACCAATTTAATTTTTCCTCCTCGTATTTTCGTCATTCGGAAAAATTTGAGTGGATAGAACGAGCAGGAAGACGATAACTCCGATCGCCGTAGGATATTCTTCTTCACAGCCAGACAGGAATGCGGTAAACATCGCAATTCCAATGAAAAAGGGAGAGCGTGGTAAAATATAAGGAAGTACATGAGTCTCGATGAAAAGTGCATCGTAATGTAGTTTGCGGTATACCGGAAATAGAGAAAGAACGTCTAAAGTGTCATTGACTTTTTTCTGCTCTCTCTCTCACCCTTTTCCTTCGTCCATGTTCCTGCGAACGCTTTTCTCGATATCTCGAATTTGACGTTTCGTCAGATTTTGTTTTTCGTTCGAAAAATAAAATTAACTGAATAAATAAAAACGTCGTATTTTTAATAATGAACGAGAAATTGAAATTTTACTCACAACATTTTATTTACTGGTCAAAAAATTTTTGCGACTGATTACGCGGTAGCGATCGCATTTTTTTTTTTTTTTTTTTTT